>CABFOW010000792.1:157407-207012 GCA_902141385.1 Timema californicum | reverse complement strand
TTATTTTTTTGCCAAAAATAAATAAAATATTGTTCCAGTAGAAACATAAGAATTTAAATTTCTTCACATGGTAATATCAATTATTTTAAATATCTGTCAAGGGTGTCATGGAATTTAATGAGAACTTTTTTCTCTTAATTTAAAAAGTTTATCACCTAATGCCGCTATGCTCATGCCAGATATTCAACAACTGTTGATACCACCATGTGAAGAAAATTAAACTCTGTTCCCACTAGAGCAATATTTGATTCATTCTGACAAAAAAAAATATTTTCTATAAAAAACTGCAAAAAAAACATACATTTTCTCACGTCCCCAACACTCCTACCTTAATATGTTGGATCTTCCCATAGCTAAGTGATTAACGGTTCCTAGTTTTAGCTGAAAGGTCGAGAGTTTGATTCCAGGGGACACTGGATTCAGTTACCCGGGTATGTGCCTTTAGATTTTATTAAGTGTTTATTAAATGTTTCAATTCTAATATTTTAACTGGAAACATTTTCAAGTTTTCACGATTTTCATATTTTAGTTCGATATGTGTAACTAGTGAGTTATCCGCATAGGTAGTAGAAAGGTCTAACGCGTCACTCTTTGTTGGACTGGATTTCCAATGACGGGGACCCTCGGTTGGATGTACTGAGGGTGATTTCTTATAAATAGTTTCCCCACGCTCCCTTAACGCAAATGTGGATACACTTCCTATAAAATTCTCCCTTCATCCTTTGTCCATTAGCGTGATTAATGTATGAGTATGGCCTGCACCGATACTAAGACTAGGTGATTTTTATTATTTTTATTTACACTTTAGGTTTAAATAAGATATTACCCACTGTAGTTTTATAAATAGAGGCTATTTTTATGTACTCCTAGATTAAGCTCGTAAAATGCCATGGTAGTGGTAAAAATATAGGTAAAAATGTTTACAAACTAATAAACCACATATAAAGAAATACGCATAATATATAAATATATATATAGCTAATTATTACACTATTGCAACAATTTTTATAGGAATTGGTTCGTTTGATGATTTTAAGAATTCTTAATTTCAATAGTAGTGAAATTATTTATTTTATAACTCAATTATATTTACATTGGTTCAATTACCCCAGAAACCGTAGTTTAAAATCGAAGTGTGTGTGTGTGTTATAAACTCACCAAATCAATGTTTTATGTCTGTTACGTTTGTTTAAGTATTTCAGGAATTAATATATTGTAAACTAGATTGGAGCTTGGTATCGGTTTTCCATAAATGTTAGAATATTGGCTTTCAGTACACAGATGTGGTTAATTTTAACTAGGTTGGGCTCTTCTTAAAACCTGTTCCTAACCTACTATGAAATAATTCTTTTGTCAAAGGGCACATAAAAGAATACATGGAAAAATATCGCAAGTTTTGGGCCGAGAAAACGGCGAAGGGAAACCAGAGAATAAACACAAGAACGGTTCTTCTTTTCGTCAAATGTTGTAAAAATGAAGCTCAGCTGCCTACTGTTCCCCAAAAGAGCAAATATCGTGCTACCCCTATTATGGTTACAAGAGTAGGTAAGGGGTCGAGAGAGGATGTTCACCCTGGAATACGCCCATTTAGAGGGTTTGCGGAAACCGACTATTTCCACGAGCACTCATACTGACTGAGCCATCGGCGTAGACTACACGCACAGCGGAACTGTTTAACAGGTAAGGGGTGTAATCTATCTAGCAGCATTCAAGGGGTAACTAGGGTTAGTTTAAAGAATAATTATTTAGAGTAGTATTTAGCACCGCGTCTTACTACCCGTTCGGGTTATACGCTTTAAGTACTAATTACTTTAATGGATTAGGAATTTGGAAGGTTANTAAAGAATAATTATTTAGAGTAGTATTTAGCACCGCGTCTTACTACCCGTTCGGGTTATACGCTTTAAGTACTAATTACTTTAATGGATTAGGAATTTGGAAGGTTAAATTAGAGGAATTGAACCCGCATTTGCGTGGAGGGAGAGTGGAAAACCATTTAGGAAAAACCACCCCCAGTTCACCCGAGCGAGATTCGAACCTTGATCTCCCCGTCCTCGGCGGTCGAGCTCAACACGACTAGCGCGTTAGCCAACTACGCCACCGAGGCGGGTAATTATTTAGAGATTAAATTTAAATATTGTTTTAATCACCGCGTCTTACTACCTGTTCGTGTTATACACATATATGATAGTATCACTCAAATGAGGTAGGGGTAAGGAAGGAAGCATCTTAGAGGTAATCTTCTCACAGTTGTGTGAAAGGAGAGTGGGAAAACTTATAGTAAAAACACGTTCAATAGAGCCAACCGGGACTCGAACCCCGATCTCCTCGTAATCAGCAGGCTATTCTAACACGATAGTGACGCCTTAGACCATTCGACCACTGAAGCGGGTGAAATGAAGAATCGTGTGAGATTAGTTAAGTAGCGTCTACACGTCACAAATGGTTCGGGATGTCCTCAAATGTATATACATGATTTGAGAACCAAGGATGATGAGGGTAGATTTCAATAAAATGTACCAGAATATTATTGCATAACAGGATGGTTATCTATGTATGAAAAATCTATTTCTAGTGTACCCGAATGGAAAATAAACATAAGCGTCCCGAGTCAAAGTTAAACGTCGTAGTTGTTCTAGAGGTCAAATTAATTGAAGGGGCCCTCTTATTGGAGCGCTGAGAAATTCTGTTATATAAGAAGTGGTTTTTTATTCCAAAAGTTTGACTCTTGCCAAAATGGAGGTGAGAGGGTGTGATACCTTTGGATTGAAATTTTATAATTTAAGGTGGGCGTATAGGGCACACGAGAATGGTCAGTGCTTTTTTTTACATATTTTATAGCAAACCATTGTTTTGGCCAAACTTAATCAAATATTTCTTGATTACAAACTTAGAGTTTAATTTCCTTCAACAGGTGTCCTCAACAGTTGTTGAATATCTGTTAAGGATGTCCTGGAATTTAATGACAACTTTTCTCTTAATTTAAAAAGTTTTGTCATCTAATGCCGCAATATTCATGACAGATATTCACCAACTGTTGATATCACCAAGTGAAGAAAATTATTAAACTTTGTTTCAACTGGAGCAATATTTTATTTATTTTGGCCAAAAGGATGTTTTGATCTAACAACTGCAAAAACACAGCCTTTTTCTCACCCTTTCTGCACGCCCACCTTTAATAAATCCCAAGAGGAAATTCTTTCACTGTAGACGACGTTTAACGCGAAATGTTGCTGTTAGGAGATTAACGTAAATGGTTATAAAACCTAAATCTATCCTTCTTCAAACAAATACAATCAATTTTTTTTAACAAGCTAACAACATGACGTTTTAAGATAGTTGATGATGTTAGTGATTTTGAAGCTTCAGAACTGACATTTCCACGAGTGATATTTTAGTGTTAGAATATTCCCCTTACGTTAAGTGGTGTCTTTAATATGTGGTCTTCTTTTTTATGTAAAAATAAATAAATCAAACATGAAGTGGTTAAAAAAAATCCAAATAGCTGCTGTGAGTTGACTCAGAGGCCAGAGTTTGACTTCTTAAGAGATTGACTACGCGTAAAATTGTTTCACAGAGTTGTTTATAGTCCTCCATAAGTGAATACCGTAATGACCTCATTGTGTCGACGGGCTTATAAACACTCCACAAGTGAATACTAATGCATTTCCTTCCCATCTACTTTCCTTACTCTCCCATATAGTTCAAGTCATTGATAGCAATTATTGGCGCTGGCAGGTAATTTTGTTTTTGTCCTACGCGTCTAACCAACCATTTGGGCTATCCGTGTTTTTACATTACTGGGGTAAGAATTATGAGGGTATAATTTTAGAGGAAATTTAACCGTATTTGTATAAAAGTGAGAGTGGAGAAACCATGAACAAAACTACCCTCAGTAGGCCTAATCTCGAAAGGGATTTAAATTTGGATCTCCCCATCATCGGCAATTTGGACTGTTGTGAGAACGACGCCTTAGCTCACTCGACCACTGAAGCTGGATAGAAAGAAATAAGATAAAAAATCCTTTAAATAATCCTGGCTAGATCTTACTTCGTCAAAATAATAAATGGGTATTTGTGTGCGAACTCGTCATAGTACCCAGAATTCGAGTTCCTGGTGAATGGCCTGTATATTTAACCGTGTTATATGTGCTGTCCTATTAAGTTAGTTTGTAAGTCGTATAAGAGTGTCTGTAAAATTTAATTTACAAATCCAAAACAAAAACTCATTTACCATATGCTCTCAACGAATTGCGAGTATATTTTTTCTAAATTCTACCTTACTCGTCCCTACCTCAGTATACTAGTATGCATATATACGTCTATTCCGGACGGGAAGTAAGACGTGAAGCACGAGGGGGTGAGGGGAATGAATTACACCTACGTTTGCTTCACTTTACACTCTGTCGCCTTCCTTCCTGCAAAAAAAAAGAGATGAAAATACATGTATGTTAAAACCACGAAAAAAGTATAAAATGGAGAAAAGAATGCTATGGGCGATTAACGTTAATTGAGTTTTAATGTATGTTACAGCAGAGTAGGCCTACGTATAAACATCCAGTGGAGTTGTATCAAATGTTTCGCAGCCTGTACGTATCGCTCATAGAGTTAAATAAAATGTTACGGTGCATCGCGCATACTTTCTCTCTCCTTTTTCTACAAATGGATACATTTACTAAAACATATGTGAAACTATTAGAATTGTTGAAGAAACATTCCAGCAAAAAACATAAATCAAATAATAAATATTGTTACAGAAACATATTGAGGAAAAAGTAACATCTCTGTACACCAAAGAGAATAACAATCATCACGGCACTTCAAAGAGCCCTCTTTTAAAAAATATATTCCTTAGGGTTGGGAAAATATTGGGCTTATAAAAATATATTTCAAATAAAAGCTTTTCATATTTAGTAGTCCTACAGCTTTACACATATAAATTATAGCTTAGCTCAAATAGTCGTGTATATAATATTATTGAAATTGAAGATATTCGTTTATGTAAAGTACCTTCTAATTGATTTTCTCGGTAAAATTAGATTTTACATTTTGTTTGTAATGCTAAACAGTACCTATATAAGAATTTGAATCTAAATCATTAGTGTAAATTACGATAAAATTTATGTTTTCTCTTTTGGCCCTTAATTTTAAGGTTAGATATATAATTTCAAAAACCCCACGGGGGACCCTTATGAAAACCCTAGATTCCAAGTTTTAGCCTGATCGGTCAAATGGTTTCGGCTCTAGACCGAGATAAAGACAGACAGAGAGACAGGCGGTATCGCGAAAACAACTTTTTCTGTTTCAGGGGGCCCATGAAACGTCGACATTTATCAAAATATCGATTTCGATTTTTTGGACGATCACAATACTTTTCTATCTGGGGGTTTGAGAGATATTGAAAATACACAGACCATGTGGTAACCAAATATATTAGAATGTGTTATTTTCTGCTTCGTGTCCAAAACATGGCGGGATATTTTCAGTCTACTGAGCTGGAAAATTGCTCACTCTAAAATAATTCGACTGTTTGCAGTTTGACCTTGTTTGCCAACTGGACAAAGGGGAATTGTCCGTGTATATTAAGAATAGATTATTTTAGTAGTTAGTTTTGATAAAAAAAAATCATTTGTATTAACTGTGTGTTGATATAGTTGCCGTTAGCTCAGACAATTTCACGTATTGTCAATTCTATAATTTGTTTAACTGAAGAAAATGCCTTTTGTCATACGGCCTTAATCGTCAATTAAAAAATTGACAGTAGTATCGCTGATGGAGAGATTAGAGATCGAGGTTTGAGCCTTGCGTGCGGGTATATATATATATATATATATGTATATATAAAAGCTTGTGTATTTAGTAGGATAACAAAACCACACAAAAAAAAATAGGACAAAATTGTATTAATATAACAAACGTACGTAAGTATGCTTTCGATTATGTTGTACGCCATGATTTAAGAGGACTGGTTTCAAGTTGAAGACTGAAAATCAGTGCAACAAAAAATGTGAAGAGTGGTGCCACGACAAATGTGCTGACAGAAAGAATTTTATATATATAAAAGAACATTCTATTTGCGAAGCATGTGTTGAGTAAACTATTTTTATCGGATTAAAGTATAGCTTATTTGAAAGAGAGTGCTTCTTAAAAGTTACATTAAAAAAAAAATTGATTTTGAATTTAACTTGAGGTGAATCGAATAATTCCCACCTCATGATTATTTCATTGTATAAATTCCAAACCAAAGGGGTTTAGATTAAGATATATATAATAAAACTTAATAAAACTTGTATAAGTCCAATTTTTTTTTTATCGCTGAAGGGAAACGGATCCGATTTGCCTCTGTGTACCTTAGAGCTTGCATTATGCACAAACACCTTTAAGAGCACAAAGTTGAAGATCAATATTATATCTGCGGGTACGTGGACGAAAAAACTTTAATACCACTGACTTATAACATGCAGCCACAAAAATTACCTATATGTGAATTAATTAAGATAGTTTGGTAAGAATTAGAAAAGTCACAGTCAATTAAATATACCAGTGTTTGCTTGGAGAGGGATAGCGGGTAAACACTAAGTGAAATACAAAACACTGCATCCGGTCGGGATTCGTGCCCCAACCGGCGGCAAATCAGACAAGATGAGACTGAAGCTTTGTGTTCGGGTTTTGTTTCTTATTCGTTGATTAGATCTTCTCAAACGCATTTGTTGGTAATATTTTCCTGTGAAACTTCTGTTTAAAGTTTAATTCACAAGTTCACCTAATCTGCTTGAGTGTCACAGCAACTCACAAGCTAGCTGAAATGTATGTTGACCTATGATACTTTGCAACACAAACTAAAAACAGATTATTTCTAACATAGTTTTTTTCTAATGGCTAAACCACTCTAAGATTAATGTCACAAAGGATGTTTTCTATTTATTGTTTTGCATGGTGAAAGAAATCTGAACAAAACAAGAACAAAACATGCGAATTTCTATCTAGCGCGTTATTAAAAATATTTTCCCAGCAGTAAGCTCAGTTGTCTGAAAGTATATCACTTTGTAGGCGCATGCGCCATGATTGAGTCTGTTGTTTTAAGCGTCTGCGCACTGATTTAGTTTGTTGGTCTAGGAACATACGCAATGATTAAGTTAGTTTGTTTAGGTGCATGCGCACTGATTGAGTCTGTTGGTCTAGGAACATACGCACTGATTGAGTCTGTTGGTCTAGGAGCATACGCACTGATTGAGTTAGTTTGTTTGTTTGGGTGCATGCGTAATGATTGAGTCTGTTGGTCTAGGAACATACGCACTGATTGAGTTAGTTTGTTTAGGTGCATGCGTACTGATTGAGTCTGTTGGTCTAGGAACATACGCACTGATTGAGTTAGTTTGTTTGTTTAGGTGCATGCGTATTGATTGAGTCTGTTAGTCTAGGAACATACGCACTGATTTAGATTGTTGGTTTAGGTGCATGCGCACTGATTGAGTCTGTTGGTATAGGAACATACGCACTGATTGAGTTAGTTTGTTTGTTTGGGTGCATGCGTACTGATTGAGTCTGTTGGTCTAGGAACATACACACTGATTGAGTTTGTTTGTTTAGGTGCATGCGTACTGATTGAGTCTGTTGGTTTAGGCACCTGTTCAATGATTTAGAATGTTGGTTTAGGTGCATGCATACTAATTGAGTATGTTAGTTTATGCGCGCGCATACGCACTGATTTAGTTTGTTGGTTTAGGTGCATGCGCACTGATTGAGTTTGTTGGTTTAGGTGCACACGCACTGACTGATTCTTTGGTTTAGGCACCGTTTCACTGATGAGGTATGTTGGTTTAGGCACATGCACAATGATTGAATATGTTGGTTTAGGCACATGCACAATGGTTGAGTTTGTTGGTTTAGGGGTTTGCACACTGATTGAGTTTGTTGGTTTAGGCAACTGCACACTTAATGAGTTTGTTGATTTAGGCGTGGTCGTTGGATTTAACATTTGTTTGGGTCTTCTAAGTAAATTTGTTAAGAAAGAGAAAATCTTAAGTTATTTCAAGTCACACCGGATAATAAAAGACGATAATCTTGTAGATGGCTTAAAGCTTGTCACGTAATTACGTTTCAGATCTGTTCTTATGTTTCGTCTAAGGCGTGGAAACACAGTAAGCCATTATTCTGATATTTCAGGTGATTGCGCACGTCACTGCACCCATTACTGAAGTTAATCTCCTAATGGTCTAAACAGCTCCGTGCTGCGATCTATTAGTCACTGTAAGCACTTTCTCTTAGCACATCAAAGAAGAAGCCCAGGTAATCCTTATCTTTACGTGTCAAACGATAGTAATTTTTTCTTGTCATCTTTCATCAAATATATTCACTTTTCTTTACCCAAACTATTCTACAAACGGCAGGATTGTCTCGGAGACAGGACTTTTCTTGATCTTAGCTAGAGGTTCGAATCCAGCCAGGTGCATTAGTTAGTAAAATTGTGATTTTGCTAATGGTTCTTCAAGGACGCGCTGGTGTATTTTCTTAAACTCCACATCTTTAAATTAATTGTGGGTTGTCCGAACAACTAATATCAATAAAACAACGTAATTCTTACAAAAATATATTTAGTAAACAAACTTACACTATTTTTTAAAATTATTGTATGAGTATTACACGAAATAGAGCCGATAAAATAAAAATTGTATAGATAAACTACATCAAATCTAATAAAATAATAATGTATTGTTAATATGTGAGCTATAGCAAAAACAAAAAAATATCACTTTTTTTTTCAAGAATATTTTCAATAACGTTTTAGTTATGAATTATATTATATCATATTTAAAAGTTTTGTAAATATAATTAATATAGAAGACGCGTCTTGAAGTATAAATGCGAAAAGAAGATTATAAAATATCCTTAGAATAATTGGTAACTTTTATTGTATAGACTTTTCCACTAAAATCATTACCACTTAATACTTTATTTATGCCCCATTATTGTTTAATCATGCTCCACGTTTTATTATACGTCTTGCATATCAACATATTTACCAAAAGTAAGTAGAGTTGTGGAAGAAATAATTAAGATGAAGGGTGTTTGCATTTACATGGAATGGGAATGGGAAACCATTAAGGCAAAAAAAAACATCTGATTATACACAGCCGAGTTTCGAAACCATGCCTTATCATCACTGGAAAATAAGACTTACGGAGAGTGACGCTCTAGTACGTTGGCTACTGGTACTATTTGTAATCATTACATAATTATGACATTAATGTTCTGTGAGAAAAGCTTAGATGGCCCATGTATGAGGCACGAGGTGTCCAACTAATTTTTTCTAACACATTAAGCACTACTATTTCAAAGAGGTTAAGCAGCATCAACCTGAGTGAACAGTCTATCTCAGCAGTGTATCAACCAGAGAGTACAGTCTATCTCAGCAGTGTATCAACCAGAAAGTACAGTCTTTATAAGCAGTGTATCAATCAAAGAGTACAGTCTATCTCAGCAGTGTATCAACCAGAGAGTACAGTCTATCTCAGCAGTGTATCAACCAGAGAGGACAGTGTATCGGTGATCCTTACCTTGAGAGCCTCGTCATGGGAGATTCCGGAAAAGGGGGTTCCATTGACCTCCAGGATCGTGTCTCCTGGCCGCAGACCGACCCTCTCAGCCACGCTGCCCTCCTCCACCCTGGAGATGTACACCCCGACACCTGCACATAGAATTACCAACACAACACTAGTAAATTTACCAAGAACTCCCCAACTCCCAGCCTTTAAGGTGGATCAAAGGAGAACTCGAGTTAAAGGCGGAAGTTTTATTTTATGACAAACACCTTTTATGGTCAAAATAAATCTAATATTGCCCTAATTATTAGTATATACAATAAGTTTAGTTTTACACATAGAAGTATCAACAGTGTTTTAGCAACATGCCTTACTGCCCGTTCAGGTTATGTATTAGTATAATCTATTATATTAGGGACGAGAAAGATTGAATTTGGAGGAAGTGTACCTGCATTTGAGTGGAGGGAGAGTGAAAAACTTCGAAGGAATAAACTCAGTAGACCCGACTTGGATTATAACCCAGATGTTTCTGATATCGTCAGTCTTTTCTACTGGCAGAGTAACGCCTTTGACATCGTGGTGCTGTTTTCTGTATTCTAGATTAAAAAAACCAATGGAAATGAGACTAGGGAAACCGTTTTAACATATTGACCACAAAATTGAAAAAATAATTATTTCAAATGAAAATAAATTAAACTGATAATATTTAACTGTCGTCAAATAAGCCGCAATTGGATACGCTAATTGGTTTGGGAGTAATCTTGTTTCTAATATCCCAATTAGTCGGCTCAAATTAAATTAGACCTACGCAAACTTGATCTTATATCAATCAAGTTTGTATTCATTTTAAGAGGTATTTGACGTGGCCTTTCCAAACCAAGTTAGTATAACATAACATACTATTTTAACTCTAAAGGGATACAATTAACCAATTCATCATTTGGGGATACAAAAATAATTTCACTAACTTTAAAAATTATATTATTCCTGTGATTTAAGATGAAAACTTTGGCTCTCAAGGCAAACATGCTACCGTCTGAGCTAAAGTGAACACAATCATGTGCGACCAATTTTTAAGTTAAGATAGCAAACCACCAAACTTTTAAATATTATATGAGAAATATTGTATTTTATATTCGAACAATTTGTAAATTAAGATAGCAACCCACCAAACTTTTAAATATATATGAGAAGTATTGTATTTTATATTCGAACAATTTGTAAGTTAAGATAGCAACCCACCAAACTTTTAAATATATATGAGAAATATTGTATTTTATATTCGAACAATTTGTAAGTTAAGATAGCAAGCCACCAAGCTTTTAAATATAGCCTATAAGAGAAATATTGTATTTTATATTCGAACAATTTGTAAGTTAAGACAGCAATTCACCAAGCTTTTAAAACTGCATGGGAAATATTTTATTTTATATTCGAACAACTTGCAAGTTAAGATAGCAATCCGCCAAGCTTTTTAAATATATATGAGAGATATTTTATTTTATATTCGAACAATTTGTAAGTTAAGATAGCAAACCACCAAACTTTTAAATATATATGAGAAATATTTTATTTTATATTCGAACAATTTGTAAGTTAAGATAGCAAACCGCCAAGCTTTTAAATATACATAGAAAATATTTTATTTTATATTCGATCAATAAGAATAATATGATTTTATTAGTTTTTTCATTTAAGGGTACGATATATTTGAAAATATATATCTTCTTACTGAGTTGTTTACTAAGTAAATGGCATATGTGAAGCTTCAAACACCCTTAAACCATCCTCAGTAAAATTATTAATATCTTAAATAAAATGTTATTTCGTTGCTCTACTAAAAGATAGCTTAAATAGGCCTGTATATTTGTTTCCAAACATTTAATTCAGACTACTTTGTTCTCAGAATTTCAATATTTCACAGAAAACATCGTTATATATGAGATAAACTCCCCTTTTCATGATTTTGTTTATAGTAAAATACGGGGTTTTAGGGGTAAAGGGTATTTTATCCCCATTTTGGCTTGAGAAATATTTTGAAATAACAAACCACTTCATAAATAACATGAGATTTCTAGAAGTTTACTACGCGTCTCACTGCTTTTTTTTTCCACGAATCTCCCTCTTAAGAGTAAAAAATCAAGCAGCTCCATGTCAATTCGACCGTGATGACTTTTCATTTCAAACGACGCGGAAGCGTCGTGGTAAATTTACGCCAGATTTACGCTTGACTCGTTGCAGGGGCCTCTCTATCTCATCGGGCCATACGGTGCCATTTGATAACTCCCCGTCAGACATAACCCCGCCGCGAAACATCGTTATATAGTAGAGCACTGCGGCGCGTTGCAGACGTCTAGAAATCCCGCATTATTTAAGAAGCTGTTTAATATTTTTAATATAGTTTTTAAAAAATATGAGCATTTTCCTCATCAGTTAAAAAGTTTAGATTTGACATTTTAAGTTTTTAAAAAATCAACAAAGCTTTACGCGAAAATCTGTACTTCTGAGATTAAAGCAAAAGGTTAGAAACATAGATATGGCCTTCCTCTATCAAATAAAGTCATGTTTTGATAGGGTCACAGCAGAAAATTTTAAGAAAATATGGGATTGTTTTATAGGGTTTTATGTAATTTATCATATTTTTTTTAACACTTTAAAACTTAAAATTCAAACATTTTAACTGATCATAGCTTTGGCCTATATTTAAATGAAAGCAATATTTAAAAATATCAAATGACTTAATATTATTATCATTATTATTATTAGTAGTAGTAGTAGTAGTAGTACCGCGTCTTACTACCCGTTCGGGTTATACTCACTTACGCTAATGTGTAATGGTAGGGTGATTGTGAGATGAAATGGAGGACCTACAGTTTAACGTGGAATCCGAACCACGGTGGAGGCCTGGCATTCCGCACATTCACAAGATGTCTTGTCAGAGGTGAAGGAAGGGTTTGGTAATCAGAAAAATGACCTAATAAATAATTCAGTATTTCTAAACGTCTACAACGCTTTTCAAGGCTCTCCCCTGTAGCATTCTAAACCCAGTCTCAGTCTTACGGTCGATTACTCGGAATATAAAATACACGATTGCGTTCAAACTATACTTTTTTTAGTTAGGAAACAGTGAATTAATAGTATTTTTATTTTAACATAATTATTTATAGATTTTATTATTGTTATTTGAAATATGGTAAAACAGTTTCACTGCTTTCGACTCAATGGTTTTCCTAAGTATAATACTTAAAACCATACCATGATGTGGCATCGGGAACGATCTGTATTACCTACTTAAATTAAGTGTTGTCCGTGGGGCTACGTGGACTCTTAAAGGTGGGAGTGTAAGGGACGTGAGTTAAGGGTAATATATGGTTTGAATTCCTTTAAATGGCGACCTCAACAGTTATTGAATATATGTCAAGGGTGTCTTGAAATTTAATGACAACTTTTTCCCTTTATTTAAAAAGTTCATCATCTAATGTCGCTATGCTCGTGACAAATATTCAATAACTGTTTATATCACCATGTGAAGAAAATTAAGTTCTATGTTTCTACTGGAGAAATAAATTATTTATTTTGGCCAAGAATGAGTTTAGCTATAAAAACTACAAAACTACTGCCCTTAACTCGCGTTCCTCCCGCCCCCTACCTTAAGGAAACTATGAGAAGATTTGTGAATATTAACTACCACGAGTTAAAACTTGAAAATAAAAAAAATAGTAAAACTATTCACACAAAAAAAAAGCAACATTGGTCTAAGTTAAAGTGTAAGTGAATATTAGTTCCAAAACTGATCCTATTTATTGTACCCTTTTATTAGTTAAGATAAAAAAATTGTAGGGAATTCCGCACGGACTTTTTCGCTCTATTGATTGAAAATGGAGATATTTACTCAAAACTCGTAATATATGTGAAACGAAATAATATACACCAGCAAATCCAAGCATAAATTGCACTATATTTGTGTAAAACTTTTTTTAGTCCCAGTTTTAGATTTTATAATTTTGTTTTTGCTATTATATTCCTCATTTATAAATTTTGACTAATAAAAAATGTAAATATTGACTATTGAGTCTAAAATGGATATACATAATTGTTGTACAAACATTTCTCCTAAATGGTTTAAGGAAAAACAACATAAACTTTTAGAGACTTACTTATATTTAATTACTCTATGGCATTGGAAAATTATTGCGTTAAAACTTAAGTAGTATCTCTTTACAACTAAATCTCACAAAATTGTATTATTTGCCAATATATCAGAAACCATTGGTTTTATAAAAATATATTTTATATAAAAGTTATTTATTTTTAATAGTTCTACAATTTTGCGATAAGTTATTTAGTATATCAAATAGTTGCGGAGATACGTAGGTTTCTGCTTCTGTAAAGTACCCTAAAATTTATTTTCATAGTAAAATGAAAATATCCAGTTTATTTATAATCTTAATCAATACCTAGATACGAATTTTAATCAAAATCGTTAGAGTTAATTTTGAGCAAATCTATTTTTTCTCTTTTCGCCCTTTCTTAAACTACTCTTGATTTTAAGTTTAAACATAAGCAAACAACTTAATTGAAAATACCACTTTTTAGGGTTTGGGGTTTTTTGATACGTCGACATAGATCAACATTTTAGGTTAGATTTTCTTTTGCGGTCGCAATACTTTTACCTTTTGTGTCTGAAAAGTTAAAACATATATATATATATTAATGTATAGCTTGAAAGTTATTGGTTTTATAAAAATATATTTCTTATAAAATATTTGTATTATAAAGAGACCTACCTATTTCTAACGACAAGTAATTTGATATCTCAAATGGTTTAGGAGATATTATAAAAGAAGATAATTTACGCATCAGACAGGAGCCCTTAAAGTCATTTTGCCGAAATATTGAGATAAGCTATTTTGTTTGGAATATTTATAAATGTTTACGAATGAAATTTAATCAAAATCGTAAGACCCTATTTTGAGTAAATCGACTTTATCTCTTTTTGCCCTTCAATAAATTACCCTTAATATTATGGTTAGATATCCAATCCCAAAAAACCCTCGGGGAAACCCTATGAAAACCCTAGATAGCAAGTTCTAGCCCGATAGGTTAAATATTTTAGGCTCTAGTTGGAGGTACAGACAGACAGACAGATGGAAAATCAAAAACAACTTTTTTGGATTCGGGGGGCCATGAAACTTCAAGATTCATCAAAATCTCGAGTTCGATTTTTTTGACGATCACAATATTTTCTCTACCTGTAAGAGAGCGAGAAAGTAAAAAAAATCAGTAAACCTCCTTTTTTCACAGATGCTTTCTCTCTAATCTGGCTGGATTTCTGAAATAAACTACACCAATTGGGTAGGGATGTAGAGGAAATGTACTCACATTTACGTGGAGGGAAAATGGGAAACCATTTATAAAAATGCCTTTAATACACCTGGTCGGGATTTGAACCCCGATATCCCCCTCACCAGCAAAACCAGTCTGGATGAATTTTAGATATAACTCGGGGAGCCATCGGTTCGAGTATTAGCATCTAATTTTTGTTTAAACTATACATAAATAACCAAAATTCATAAATTAACAATTATAGTAGAAACGAGGAAAGAGAAACAGATTCTGACAGTTAAAACGTTACTAAAACTACTGTAATATATTCAAACGCCAAATTATGTGCTTGATCATTATTTTTGTACAATTGTGTTCAACACAAATTAGTGTGCCTGCATTGGTATTGAGAGGGTATGGTTAGGAAAAAGTGCATCCAACCAAGATTCGAACCCCTAATTCCTCCTCAACGGTAACCAAATGTATTGATACAGTCCAGTTTTCATAAGAAGATCTTTAAGAAAATACAAACATATTAGTTTTGTAGTCAACATTTATAACCTTTTACCAAGAACAGCTAAAGATCACTTGATATGGAGTATGAATACGTGAAGATAGATCAAGTAGATTGTATGACTGTCAGATAAGGCCCTTCCTAAAAAGAAAGGACTGTAGATAAGACCAGAGCCTTTATCCTGATTACAAATGAAAAGAGAGTTCTTGGTATATATTCTTAAGGCCGATATGCACACAGAACGCTAAACTAAGATAAGCAATGGTCCCTCTTTCCCCTCCCGAATTCAGTGTTGTTTCTTTCTGGTCTGCTCCAGTGAAGTTTAGTTATGGCGTTCTCCAAAATTTTTTATTTGAGTTCAGGTGGTAGTAATGATTGAGAAAAGATGCTGCTGTTAGCAGTTGGTTTGGAGGATGATGAAAATTTAGGTTTGACTTGTTCAATTAACGCTTCCATTTTATTATAAACACATTAATTAAATATAAAACCTAAATTGAATATTACTTAAATACACGTGAAAAAAAAATTGAAAACAAAACTTCAACACTTCTTTGATTATTTTCACCAAACCAGCACTGCGTCTGTTCAACACGAAGTCCAAGCTGCGTTATGAGCATGCGTAGCCTTAGCTGGTTCAAGATAGGAAATGGAATAATTGACCTGCCAGGGTCTGTATTGTTGGGTGCATTTTTGAGCATTTGGTATGGTTTTCTAAGCAAAGTTAAATGGGAAAACCATAAGAGATAGCTTTGAAAGTGCTCAGGAATACATCTCCAGCAATCGGTAAAAACGTAGCGCGGCGTAGCAAGGCATAGTTTAGCTTATTGTGTGAACCAACACATTTAAATATATGGTACGCTATTTTTCTAAACAGTTAGCAGAGAAAATCTTATCTTAGCTTGACGTTTTGTGTGTACCAGCCTTAATTATTCTAACATACGAGTAGTATACCCACGCACGTTTCAAACAAAAACTAACAAAATACACTAGGTCTACATAGCTATTTGCTGAAAGTTGTTTTATACACACAAAAAAACACAATTACGTTACATAGGTATAAGCTGTATGCTAATTCTGGCAGATAATTAATTTTCCTTAAATGGTTATTCTTATTAGGAAGAAAATACTGCTTAACTTTATTCATATTATGTAACAAAATATACCGCATTATAAAAAAAATTGAATTATTTCCCCTCTTTTCAAGATATGAGTGCGGCAGTAAAATGCGTGTATGAGCACCAACACGAAATTGATTCTTAGCGTAAGAACGGACTAAATATTTTTCGTGTTTATTTTTGTTTTTAGTCCACTTAAAAATCAAGATAATTGTTGCCTTAATGGCTTTACTGAGATATTGGTTTATATTTTTACGGTTGTGTGACGTGGGTATGTATAATTTGATAAAACTGTACCTATGATAATATATTATCTCAATTCGGTCCCCATTTGACCTCACAGGAGAATGTATTTTCGTTCCTAAGTGGCCAATAATTTTTCTACTGGGTGATGAGTACAATTCACAGGTACAGTTTAGAAAAATTTTGCTACCTTGTTAAAAAGTCACGTCTCACCACTGTAATTTTGTCATCAAACTCTTAATATGCCAAAGTTATCAACATCTGATATCTCTCGACTGTTGTGAACATTCAACACTTTGTGTTATACCATATAAATCTAAACTAGAAATACACGATCGGGATTCGAATACGGTACCTCCAGTACGTATTTATGATTTTTTTATGCAGTGCGTTGGGTCTTTTATTTATTTACACTAATGGATCAGGAATAAAGAAGGAATAATATAGAGAATATATATTCTCATTTTCATAGAGGTAGATTAAGAAACTAAATATGGAAAATCAACGCAGTACACCCAACCAAGATTTGAACCCCGATATCCCCATCACCGGATGCTCAGACTACTATGAGAGCGACGCCTTAGTTCAGCTTATTAAGATTGTGTACACTTTACACTATTTCTTCGAATATTTAGTTTAATTTGTATTTTATAGCGGGGAGAGGTATGTCGGGCATCTTAAATAAGTGCACTCACATTAGCATGAAGGAAGTATGAGAAAACTACAGGGTTAGAAAACCGTAAACCTCAAAGCACTCGGCTTAGATTCAGCGAGTCTGTCAATTGAGTTTGATGCCTTAGACCGCGTGACCAACCGGCTGAGTAGTATTTGGTAACTCTAAATTGTTCAACAATTTTCTAAGTAAACTAACTTAGTAAAAAAGAAACATATTAAATAAAACGCGCCTTTGAAACCAGTGCCTTGACGTTCTCGATAACTTCACTGCGTCTCACGAAGTTAAAATGGGAATCTCTTAAGGATACGGAAGAAGTATCAGTACAAATTATGGTAATTTCTAGACTAGAAAGGTTCAAACCCATGTCCATGGTTGAGCGATCCAAGAACTTAAATTTTCGATGCACTTGGTTTTAATTAAATTGGATATCAGGGTCAAATCTCGACCGGGTGTACTGAAGGGTGGTTTACCAAATGAGAGTTTTTAAGAGTGGTTTTCCATGTTATTTCCAAGCAAAGTCTCTCTTGTTTATTCTTTTCAGACCTTTCATTCATAATTTTATATTGCACGTATATGGACTTAACAGTAAAGGTGCCCGTAACGAAATCAAAATCTAGTCTAGTCTGGTTTACCGGTGACGGTAAGATTATGATTCGAATCCAAATTGGAGGCCCAAAAATGTGTTTTTCTTAAATGGTTTACCACTCTCCTTCCACACAAATGCCGGTACATTTTCTTTAAAAATCTAACTTCCTTACCTCTATCTCAGACAGGTAGAAATAAGTGATGCATAAGATAATAAAAAGAACAGCAGTTAAGGTCACGTACTTGGTCCGTTCTTACTCGTTGACGCGTACGTCTCGTATGACCCCAACATACCAATCCGAGTCACGCGCCGCGGCGCTGAGCTCCGGCCAAGTAGTGGCCTGGAGAGATTTACGAGACAGACGCTAATATCCTACACGACCGAGCCTGGGACGCAGATGGTGTTGGACGAGACACACACTTGCACGGATCAGTGGCGTCTAGTGATGTGTTTTACAGGCGCCGAGGAATGGGTTATTAGCGCCTAGGAGAGCATTAGTGTCCAACTCCGACCCGACCCAAACCACGTACACAACACGTGAAGACTGAATATTGCCTCCAGGATTCGAACTCTAGAGTCCTTCAGAAGATGTTGCGCATCATCTAAAAGAGTTAAACCTCAACTCAACTTTATTTTCACCTCCAAATTTTACTTTCCACCCAGGCCTTACGATTATAATCACAATAATGAGATAAGTGTAAATAAAGTATAATTGAAAGTAAATTCACCCTCATTTGTGTGTAGAGAGAGAATCAAACTATTTAGGAAAAATAAACTTAAGTAAACCCAATCAAGATTCGAACCATGATCTGCCTATCACCGGTAAGCCGACCTACATGAGCTTGACATCTAGTACATGTGTCAACTGGGAAGGTCTGAAGATGTTCGCAAGATGTTTTTTAAAACAGATTCAACACAAGGGTTACTAACAAATTAATAAAAGGGGTGTAGATGACAAAGATAACTTAGAAGAAAGTCTTCTTCAATAGGACCCGCCTCTGCGGCGTAGTTGGCTAACGCGCTTGTCGTGTTGAGCTCGGCTGCTGAGGACGGGGAGATCGAGGTTCGAATATCGGTCGGGTGAACTGGGGGTGGCTTTTCCTAAATGGTTTTCCACTCTACCTCCACGCAAATGCGGGTTCACTTCCTCTATTTCAACCTTCCGAATTCCTAATCCATTAGAGTAATTAGTACTTAAAGCTTATAACCCGAACGGGTAGTAAGACACGGTGCTAAATATAATATAATATTATATTATTCTTCAATAGGGATACTCACGGATAATATCAAGCTTAATTTAGGTGTAAGTGTATGAAACACGAGCCAAGGACTTTTTATTTTGGAGTTTTCATAGCAAAAAAATTGTTGGTCAAAATAAATCCAATATTACTCCAGTAAAATCATGGGCTTAATTATCTTCACATGGTGATTCAACAGTTGTTGAATATCTGTCATTAATTAGCATAGCAGCATTAGACGAAAAACTTGTTAAATTAAGAAAAAAAGTTGTCATTAAATTCCAGGGCACCCTTGATATTTTACGAACTCTTGAGGTCACCATGTGAAGATAATTAAAATCTATGTTTTACTGGCGAAGTAGTTGATTTATTTTGAGCAAAAAAAGTTTTGCTATAAAACAAACAAAAAATACTGTCCTTTTCTCGTGTTCCTTACATCCCCACCCTAAGTTTGTCAGGCTGAGAGGTCTCTTAAGAGTCCATCCCACGGAAAATTAATCGAAATATTAAGGCGAGTTCTTATGTATCATTTTTAATAAATCATTGAAAATTATTACAAAATTAACTCTAAAATATTCATTTCTCTAGGCTGAAACATTATTTAACGCTTTCATTAAAAGTGAAAAGTAGGTCTACTTTTCTTAATTTTGAACTATCATTAAGACTTATTGAAAAATGAAAACGAAATTAACAGTGAGAACATGTACAGTGCCAGAAATACTTAATTTGATTTTGCTTTTAATGTAAATATTTGGTGAGTTCATTTTTCTTTGACTGTAAAGATTTATTTAAATTCAACGTTACACTGAGACTATTTGAAAGCATGAATTGGATTTAATCCTAATTTGTTTTTCAATTTTTCTACTCGTGTTGACATCTGGACACGCCAGACAGCCTTTAATGAAATTTGTCTGTTGAAGCGCTTGTATACGCTTCTTTTTATCTAATACAGCCCGCTTCGGTGGCGTAGTTGGCTAACGCGCTAGTCGTGTTGAGCTCGACTGTTGAGGACGAGGAGATCGAGGTTCGAATTTCGGTCGGGTGATTTGGGGTGGGGGGTCCTAAATGGTTTTCCACTCTCCCTCCATGCAAATGCGGGTTAACTTCCTCTAATTAAACCTTCCCAATTCCCAATCCATTAGCATAATTAGTACTTAGAGCGTATAACCCGAACGGTTAGTAAGATGCGGTGCTAAATAATAATATACTACCATTTACACATTAGCGTAAGTGCGTATAACCCGAACGGGTAGTAAGACGCGGTGCTAATAATAATAATAATAATAATAATAACTTGTGATATAACTGCACACATATTTCACAAACCACAGCTCACATTTATTTTAAACTGTACCATTACTATAAATGAAATGTTAGTTGATCAAGCCCATGATTATCATGATCAATGATACATGTGAACAAATTCCTTTGATTTTTATTTTAATAAAAAGTGTACTATTGGAAATGATTAATTGAAAATGACACGTGAGAGCTCACCTTTAGATAAACAGCTATGCTCCAACCAGAAATCGTATAGAAGTGTTGGTTTATGCACTTTTCATTTGACAACAGCGAAATAATTACGACAATTTGAATATTTTTCTTATTTTATAATAATAATACTTCAACCAATTATTGTTTTAAAAGAGTAAGTGTTATTTAAAATTCAATGTTTTCTTGAGTAGAATACAGAAAATCCTGCCACCATGAGACGCCTAGTTCGAACTGTATTATCTGTTGTTCGTGGAGTGAATCCGGCTTATAACTACATTTAAAACTCATCTTTTAAGGACAAAGTAAAACTTTATATATATATATATATATACCATTATTAAGCCGTAAATTACTATAATTTGAGCCATGAATTAATATTATAGTTTTTTTTACAGTATGATTAAGATAGGAAGGACATTTTGACAATTATAAAATTTACTAAAACTGTTTTTAAATATTCAAACGTCAAGTCATTGGTCCTAAACTATCAATGACGACAGCAGATTTTCTTTTTTAGTTCCTTCTAACCTAAATTCTACTATACGTACGTCAGTGGTCGTCTGAGACATACAATCGTCAAAGGTATTTTTGAAGGCTGAAGCCGGCGATTTTCGTATCTTATGACATCACAAATAATATGATGTAGATCTTGTTAATTTAAAAAACGGCAAAATAACGTTTTTAAACCATACCGTTTAAATAAGTATCAGCTAGTGATTTGGTTCCCCCCTCCCCCTCTTTTCACCAACCAGTCACCTACCCAAGATATTGAATCCTAGAAACGCGCAAATAAACTTGTTCAGCGTGTCATGTGTTTAATTTCACTGGCACCCGCCTCGGTGGCGTAGTTGGCTAACGTGTTTGTCGTGTTGAGCTCTACTGCTGAGGACGAGGAGATCGAGGTTCGAATCTCGGTCGGGTGAACCGTTTTTTTTCTTTTCCTAAATGGTTTTCCACTCTCCCTCCACGCAAATGCGGGTTAACTTCCTCTAGTTAAACCTTCCCAATTCCTTATCCATTAGTAGTAATTAGTATTTAAAGCGTATAACCTGAACGGGTAGTAAGACGCGGTGCTGAATAATTTCACTGGCCCTAAATAATAGATGGCATCATGATTAATTAGTTATTTATTATTTATTTATTTATTTACTAGAAAAAATAGATAGTTAAAAAATAATTTTCTCTGCTCACATAAATAAGGATGGATTACATAAATTACATTTTGCATATTTCGTTATTTTTTTATTTTTTTAATAACTTTTTATCGCGTGGTTTTAGCTAGGGGAAAATTACACTTTCAACTCCAACTAACGACCACACAGGATTATACATAATAGCTTATTACGGTTACACAAACAAGTTGTGTACTAATCAAAGGATAGGCATAACAACATAAATGGCCAGCAGCCAATTAAAACAGAGCACAGCTCAATGTTCACATCGTCAAAGCAATGGCTCGACGCTAACAAGGCCTAGTTTAAATGATCGCAAAATGTTGAGGGCAGACCTACTACAGACAATCGTAGATTGTATTAATATATTTTATTAAAATATACACAGTGGTAGTTTTTATAAACTTCAATCTTGTTTTTGTTTTAATAATTTTTAATGCCCAAATTGGTGTACGCACGAATTGGGGTTAGTTGTGACGGAGAGGTCAAGATTTGAATACCGGCTGGGTGTCCCGAGTGTTTTCCTTAATAGTTACTCACTCCCCTCCAAGCAACAGCGGGTACAATTTTACTCAATTTTTACCATACCCATCCTTTTAATATAATATTTGGGTAGTTTGGGCGTGTTGTAACCTTAACACATATACAAGTTCATCATAAGATTGAATATTAATAACTCTTAGAGGTAATATTGAGGAAGGTGATCCTAGAAGAAATACATCTAGATTGGAGAGAGGATGAGAAATCACAGTGGAAAAAACTATTCGTGTGCTAAGCGGAGATTCAAGCCCTTAATTCTTTATCGACGGTAGCCAAATTCAATGCAAGCCTAACGCCTTAGACAACCCAACCATCAGTGCGATATTATTGGTGAGAAAACAATAGACCTTAGATGTTTAGATGAAACAAACAAATTATAAAACATTTAAGTTTCTTTGTTGAGAATAAAATATGACCATTTAAAACTGTTCAATACTAATCTGTTGTTTAATAAAGCATGAAATACTTGATTTTAAGATGGAAGTGTAGGTGACGTAAGAAAAAGGTTTTTTTTTGCAGTTTTTATAGAAACACATTTTTTGGACAAAATAAATAAAATATTACTCTACTAGAAACGAGTTTAATATTCTCCACATGTTGATATCAACAATTGTTGAATATCTGTCATGATCATTGTGGCATTAGATGACAAACTTTGTAACTGAAGAGAAAAGTTGTCATTAAATTCCAGGATACCCTTGAACTGATATTTAACAACTGTTGATATCGTCATGTGAATAAAATTAAGCTCTATATTTCTACTGGAGCAATATATGATTTTTTTTTGACCAAAAAATTGTTTTGCTATAAAAACTGCAAAAAATACGGTCTTAATTCATGTTCCCTGCATCCCCACTTTAATAAGATAATATCAATAAAAAATTAAATTAAGAAAAAAATTATCATAAATATATACTATAAGTGAAATATTGGATTTTTCTCGTATTAGCTAGTAGGTATAAAAGAACAATGCATTCATTTTCAAATATATTATTTCAGATAGCATAATATATTACAATAGTTTGGAGCATAATAGTATCACAATAGTTTAGATCATAATCATGTTACAATAGTTTTGACTATAAGAATTTGTTTTTAGAAGAAAAAAAATTAGGGTGGTATTGCTAGAGATATTTGACCTATGAAGTATTCTATCAAAACCTATTCATACCACTTGACAAAGTTATAACGATTCAATCAAAATATAGCTTTCGAAAAAACATATCTTTTTCAGAGAACCTTTAATTTTTAAGTTATAGTATGTTTTTAGAATGGAAAATTAAATCAACCCAATTTAAATTCTCCAGAGCCTGCATATCCACAGTCCAATTTTCATAGAAAGAACCTTATCTGACAACAAGTTATCACTATAATTTAATATGTCTATACGTCAAGTCATGTGATTTAAAGATATCATCAATACATATAAAGTAATAAAATGTTATAAATGTTGACGGCAAAAAGTAGGTCACTATTTTTCCCAAACGCCCTTTTTAAGAAAAGTGGACTTCATTAAAACAGCGCACATAGATAAATGAAAAAAAAAATAGTCAGGGGTAGAAAAAAATACACATATATCCTCTAGTTTTCCAATAACAAATATATGCCCTAGTTTTAGAAGGTAGTGTAAATAAACCGACCAGTGGCCCACATATTTAACACCTGCTATAAAGAATTAGTTTCAACTTTCTCATTTAAATCTTTGCAAATAATAATATATATTAAAATAACTAGATTCCCTATTATTTTTGATCGCAACATAATTTATTTAAATACAATTTTATTGCTATTAAATAACTTGACTGTTCGATAAATCTCTATATGCACATATAATTTTCCAAGAGAAGCATGCGTCTTTGATTCGTCAGTTGTTCATCTATGGTAACACAACTTAAGTTCTTAAAAAAATAAAAATGAATAACTCTCAACATGATAAACCCTTATCATATTTTTTTCCCTTTCAAATTAACCGAATGAAAGCAGCAAATAAAATGTTGCATTAAAAATAAAAGCATGCACTAATGTGTTGTTGGCGAATAGGTCCTGCCAATTTAATCACTCACCTTCAGCATCTGTGTGTGTTGTTCGGAAAAAGAGAAACATATAATTTAGATATGGCAGCAATTTTAATTTTAATTACAACAAACTTAAGGTGGAGATGCAGGTGATGTGAGAAAAGATAAGTATTTTCTGCAGTTTTTATAGCAAAACTTTTTCTGGTCAAAATAAATAAAAAATTGTTCTATACAGATATAGAGTTTAATTTTCTTCCCATGGTGACCTAAAAAAATATTGAATATCTGTCGAGGGTGTCATGGAATTTAACGACAACTTTTTCTCTTCATTTAAAAAAGAGTTTTTTTAGATAATGCCACTATGCTCATGACAGATATTCAACAACCTATTGTTAACACCATGTGAAGAAAATTAATCTCTATTGAGTAGAAGAAATATTTGATTCATTTTGAACAAAAACTGAAAAAAAGAACATACCTTTCCTAAAGCTCCCTATATCTCCACTTTTAAGATACGAACCAAACAAACGATTATACTTGTTACTTGATTTTATTATATTCACAAGTGATCAACGTTATTAGTGCCTGGGATCATACTTTAAAACTTTAGCACTGGAGTTTCTCGTGGATTGTTGACAGGGTAGAACTTGACTGTACAACCCGCCTCGGTTGTCGAATGATCTAAGGCGTCACTCTGGAAATAAACTTGACTATCGATGACCAGAAGATAGAGGTTTATAATCCCTGAAATGGAGAACTAAAGGGGGCTGTGTTTCCCCATAGTTTACCACTCTTACTTTCTTCAAATGTGGGTATATTTGCTAAAAAGTATACCTTCCTCCAATACATTAGTGTAAATATGTGGATAGCATGAACGGGTGTAAATCCACGGTGTGTATACACACACACAGCATCTTTGTAAGGGTAGGAAGCTGTTTGCTAGTACAGTCCCTTCAAGCATTGCTTGCCTCGGAAGTAACTCACGAGTTTCCCACGTTACACAAGATTTTTGTTTTGTTTAACACAGTTTTTTAAATGCCCGTTTAGGTTATTCGCATAATTTTATGTACTAGTTATGTTAATGGGTAAGGGATGAGGAAGGTTGAACTTAGAGTAAGTGTGCCTGAAAATGCGTGGAAGGGTAGTAGGAAGCAATCTAGGAAATAACACCCTCAGTATACTCAACCGGTATTCGAATCCCGATCTTCTTGCCAACGGCGGTTTCTTCTATAGTGAGAGTGACGTCTTAGACCATTCTACCACCAAATCCGGTGGATAAAATAATGAATTCATCAATATTTTAAATAAGAATATCTCAATGGTTGTCAGTACACTATCAACTTAAACTTTAAAAATCTTAAATGCTCTTATTATATGTTTTACTACCCTTTCGGATTAATTCACACATCTATGGCCTACTTACACTAACGGAGTTAGGCTGAGAAAGGAAGAAATTTAAAATAGGAAGAGTGGAAAATAATTTAAGAAATAACATCCTCAGTATACTCGACCGGGATATGAACCCTAATCTCCTCGTCACAGACAATCCAGTATATTGCTAGAATGAAGCGTTATAACGGGCGACCATCCAAAAAGGCTCTAATCCAATTCAATACTTTTAAGTCCTGGCACTAAGATTTTGCTGCAACATTGGAAGCTCATTTCGATCCGTAAACCTAATTATTATTGATGGCCATTTCAAGCCAAAAATATCGGGAGTTAAAACTAATATTGGAATTTTCCTATAGCCCGGACGGGAAGCTATCAAAAACAACGCAAAGATTAAAATCAAATATAAAAACTTAACTCACAAAATATATATATTTAGAAATTTCCGGGCTTGTTTGAATCTGTATTGGATTTTTTAAGCTATAGGGATTTTTTTTTTGTGGAACCGAGTCAAATGTGACATTTTAAAAACAATAGAAGCCAGAGGGAATTTGAAGGACAGCCAACTAATAGGATCCATTTGACTGGAGTGGCTGCTCAATAACAAAAGGAAACATCAAACGTTGACACATTAAATTTATTGAGCGTAAAACTGTATTGAACGTTATTTCAATAGGTTTCATGTACATCCCATATATGTTTTAGATACGCTTTATTTTTATTGTAAATACTTAATGATCCCCATTCAGAGTTAACTAATTAATCAGCGCTAAGCTTACAAACTAACTTAACTCTAGAACACTCACCCCGGTGGCGTAGTTATCTAACGCGCTAGCTACGTGTTGAGCTAGACTGCCGAGGACGAGGAGATCGAGTTTCGAATCTCTCTCGGGTGGACTGGGGGGTCTCCCTAAATGGTTTTTCACTCCTCTCCATGCAAATTCGGGTTCAATTCCTCTATATTCAACCTTCCCAATTCCTAACCCGCTAATTTAATTAGTATACTTCATTCACGGTAGGAGTTTACCTCTGAAAGGTCTTTTTCTTACCAATATCCTACTATATAATAGATTTCTGGTAGGGAAAAAAGTCCTTTCATAGGTAAACTCCTACCGTGAACGAACTTTACTTAAGCGTATAACCCGAACGGCTAGTGAGACGCGGTGCTAAATAACTTAACTCTAGAACGAGCGCAGTTCACAGTGCCCTGGTGTTAATTTCATCACTATGAAAGGGGAAGTCCCGGTTACGTTATTGGTACATTTTACAGACATGATTTGATTCGAGCCTGTTACCTTTAGTTCAATAGTCAGACGCGCTACATAGTAAGCTAAAACCTTACTACCCTCCTATTAATGGATGTAGATTAGTAAAAAAAAACAAAAACAGGCTGGTAGAAAAGAAGCCTATTTACTAAACCTTCACTATTTTGAATACCTAGAATAATTATCCCAGTCAGCAGTGTGTCTGCCTACTGAGCTAAGAGATTAGGGCTCAATTCCCGACATGGCTGAAAAATGTATAGTTTGTTAATTAGGTATTTACTCTTACACAGTTATGATTTAACGCTCGGAGGTGGAGCGGGGAAGGAGAGGGCTAGATATTGTGTCAGTTCTGTAATTAAGTTGTTTTTAAAGTCGTGTACTGATATAATCAGTCGGATCATGAAAGGACGCGTTAAATACCCAAAAATATAAAAACCTGCGTAAACAACAGAAGAGGTTCGTGGTCTGTTGACGAGGCAAGCAAGGTTTGATTGAAGGTATTGCATTAGTAAAAAATATTTTATTCCCATTCAGTATAAAACTTTTCGTTTAAAAACAATAGGCGGGCATACATTCAATTCTGAGATCAAAGTAAATGGTCAAAAAAATAGATTTAGCTTTCCTCCCCAAAAAAATTAAAAGTATGTTTTAATAAGAACACAAAAATATTTTTTTAGCACCGCGTCTTACTATTCTTTCGAGCTATATGCTTATGTACTAATTATGCTAATGGTTTTAGGGATTACGAATGTTATATTTACAGAAATGAGGGAGAGTGGCAAACCTTTTTGGAAAAAAACCTTCAATAAACCCGACCGAGATTCGAACCTCGACTTTCCCTAATCAGCAGTCTAGTCTACTGTGAGAGTAGCACCTTAGACCACGCGGCCACCTAAGTGGGTCGATATTAAACCGTCCCATGGTCTTGCAGATCATATGGTTTGACAAATGGATACATGAGATAGTAGATCTGGTAGCTTTTGCTAGCCGTGAGTTACCACACCTCCGGTGAAGAAACGACTTGATATGGTCTAGTTTTACATTCAAGTGTTGGCACAACTATGTCGCTGTTCACGTTAGGACTGTTTGAGAGACGTGACGTACCAGTGTCCTTGCCGCCCTTGACGCAGATGCCGAACCCGTGGCTCGACTCGGGTGGACGCACCATGTTGACGGTCCGCACCAGCAGGTCCTGATGCATGTTGGGGTGCAGCTCGTGACTGGGGTAGGCCACCTGTTGTTGTTGTTGCTGTTGCTGTTGCTGGTGAGACGAGGGACTACTGGCGGGACTCGAGAGAGCGCTACGTCTCTGACCCCCCGGGAGGGGCTTGCTGTTGGGGCCACCGCTACCCGTGCCGAACAGTCGCAGCACCTGAAACCAACACACGACGTCAACAGCAGAGTTCAATATGTTACGATGGGACATTTTACGTTTATGATATTTAAAAAAAAATTCTAATGTTTTGGGAAAATAATTTCTAGCGACGGATCCAGTGGGCGGTGCAATCGCCCCTTTCTCCTTAACTGAATGGAAAGTAATAATAATAATAATATTTAGCACCGTGTCTTACTACCCGTTCGGGTTATACGCTTTAAGTACTAATTACTCTAATGTATTAGGACTTGGTAAGGTTGAATTAGAGAAAGGGAACCCGCATTTGCGTGGAGGGAGAGTGGAAAACCATTTAGGAAAAACCACCCCCAGTTCACCCGACCGAAATTCGAACCTCGTGCTCCCCGTCCTCAGCAGTCGAGCTTCAACACGACAAGCGCGTTAGCCAACTACGCCACCGAGGCGGGTTTAATGGAAAGTAATCAAACATATTGATACCAATAACTTAATGTTGTAAAGAATGGCGTAACACCTCCCTCACCTTATCTCCTACATGACCTAATCAATAACTCTTTCACCCGCCTCGGTGGCGAAGTTGGCTAACGCGCTAGTCGTGTCGGGCTCGACCGCTGAGGACGGGGAGATCTAGGTTCGAATCTCGGTCGGGTGAACTGGGGGTGGTTTTCCCTAAATGGTTTTCCACTCCCCCTCCACGCAAATTCGGGTTCACTTCCTCTAATTCAACCTTCTCAATTCCTAATCCATTAGCGTAATTAGTATTTAAAGCGTATAACCCGAGCGGGTAGTAAGACGTGGTGCTAAATAATAATAATAATAATAATAACTCTTTCAACTTAGCAGTGCAGAATAAAAAAGTTACTTTAAAGTAAAAATCTCCAGTAATTAGATTAATAAGCTTAGTATGATAATTAATTTGTCAAAATAAATATTTTTCTATTAATACTCGCTAAAACATTTTTGGCCCACGCAAATATTTATTAATTTTATTGTAACAGTGACTTTTTTGTTTTATGTTTTTTGTATTAAAATTACAAATGTATTAATTAAAATTGTGTTTTTTCTTACAAGTCCTCTTTTTACTAAAACAATTATTAATTAGTACTCTTTTTATAAACAAACATTATTATTATTATTAAAACAGTTATAAATTAAAATTGTTGAATAAACCTAATGGAAACCAAACATCTCCCTCAACAACAGGCCCTGGATCCACCCCTGATCAAGATATCCCTAAATTTTAAAGTTCTCAGGTCAGTTTGTTGACCATAATAACTTGGACATAAGAAACATTATCAAATGAGCTATAATAAAGCAATAGTATCGATTCTAGTTCTCTTCTTCCTCTCACGTATCGACTACAGCGCTATGTGGTTGAATTTGTCGCTAACGTCGGGTCTGTTGTAAACCAGATATGTTACTACTTAGATATTAGAAGGCTTAACGAATGGATCCCCTTCTTCTTGGATTCAATGATCTGAAATATTTACCGGTAAGTGTTAATCTTTAATTGCCATTATTTGTTTGTATTTTATTTTCAATGTATCATCAATACGATAATTAAAACCAATTTAAGATTATCTCAAATATTTACGAACATGTTTTGCTCCCCCCACTCCCCTCCCCCCCAACTTACTACTTGATGGTTTTTTACTCTATACTCGTATATACAGATCGTACCGTAACATGTGTACTCTACTTCATCGGTGGATAGGAGACACATAAACACCAAGAAAAGTTCATACAAGCAAGTGTCCCATTTGACTTAGTTTACAAGTTATAGTTTTGTTTGTTCTCCAATAATATGGAGCTATCGGCCCCGTTATATAGTGGTCAGTGCACCTGGCTCCGAGTCTAGGGGTCCCGGGCTCGATTCCCGGCTGGCACCTTTGGTATTTTTCCCAATGTCACTGAGGTTTGGTTAAAAACTCACCCCGGCTCCACAACCTCATAATAACTAATACGTTCATTGCCAACAGAGCGGCTAATATCTAAAACAATTGAACCTGGACGTCAAATTCCCTCCCTGTTAAATGTGCCATACGATGGGTTTTTTAAGAGCTGCTAAATACCATAGAACGTGATCTAAATTGCACCACCTTTTGCTTGAATGCAAACATTGTAGTGCAATGTATTTTTGAATGATTACGGCATTCTAGGACAAGACGACTGCAGAATCGGTGAGGTCGCAAGGTAAATATCAGATTAATCTTATCAGGGAGGTCGTAGCTTGAATCCGAGACGGATTGATTATGGGTGTTTTTTCACCCCAAATTGTCTCCTGCTGTCCTTGAACACACACGCGAACATACATCTCTTCTGAAATGTAACCATCTTTAAAAGTATTCAACCAGCTTAGTTAAACTCTGATAGCCCGGACGGCAAACCTCCCACCGACCTGCTCGGGTGAGATGGGTCTCTTCTTGCTGTTTGGGCCGTGGTGGTTGCGAGGCGAGTTGAAGGTGGTGGAGGAGCCGAGGTAGGTGCCTCGCGGGTGCTTGCCCCCAGCACCGCTCCCGTGGTGCTGATGGTGCTGGTGCGCCGCGGTCGTCGGCGTGCTGTTGGACGGTCGTTCCACGATGGTGTACGACGTGCCCGGGGGCGAGTAGTAGAGCCCGGACCGTCCCCTGGACCCACCCCCGCTGGCGCCCCGCCCCCCGTACTGGCCGATGGCGTCCTCCGCCTCGTAGCTGCTCCCGTGCTGTACGCGAGGGGCGGTGGAGAAGCGCGAGGTTGAGTTGGTGAGATGATGCGGGGTGGCGTGTAGATGCTGGGGGCTGCTGACGACACTACCCCCGGGACTACGCCCCCAGCCTCCGGTGTAGCGCCCATATTGAGTGGTGTTGCTGTTGCTCAGGTTGATTTCCGCCAGTTCACCGAACTCTTCCTCGTCCGCCATCCAGCGTCACGTCTCCACCTGCAACCAGACGTAAACCCAAGACCTAGAATCGAGATCCACAGTGGTGAAGATACTCGGGAAATATGTTTTTCCTCCCCTAAGTATTGTGGGTTTGAATAGGAAGAAACCCTTATAACACACAAACACTACTTTGGTGGTTTAAATTAATAATATTTAACTCTATTATTAGTATAATTTTATAGTTAAAAAAAAGTGACAGCTGCAGATCAAATGACTTAATGTATAAATGAGTGAAAAATGTTTCACTAACTTAAGTAACTGTCAAAAATGTCCGTTCCTATCTAAATTGTGGTGTATTATACATATAGAGGAACTCTTGTAAGACAGAAAAAATAAAGCTCTAGATGCTAAAATAAATACAAATTTACGGTTAAAAAATTTATCTGGTAAGTGAACCTATACTTTGACAAATTTCCCCTCTTTCACCTTCTTTCATCTAGATTCCCTTGAGTGCAAGCAAGACAACTGGATAAACATGTCTACTAAAGATTATACTGTCTACGGATAATATTTCTGGCTAATTACAATGACGTGACGTGAATTGTTACCAGAGTGAGCAGAGCTAATTCAAACTGTACCTGTGGCGTGGCCAAGTATCAACATTCTCACGTGATATGTTTAGAGTAGATCCAAGGTCAGATTTTTTTACCACCACGTCTTACTACCCATTCGGGATATATGCTTATTTACTAATCACGCTAATTGACTAGGGATGGGGAAGATTGAATTTAAAGGAAGTGTATCTGCATTTGTGTGAAGAGAAAGAAAACATTTAAGAAAAAACCTCAGTACACCCGACTAGGATCGAACCATGATTCCCCGTCTTCGTCAATATAGTATATTGCAATAGTAGCGCACTATACCATGTGGCCACCAAAGCGGGTTGTATGATTATTATTATTATTATTATTATTATTATTATTATTAGCACCGCGTCTTACTACCCGTTCGGGTTATACGCACTTACGNACAAGATATCTTGACAGAGGTGAAGAGAGGGTTTGGTAATCAGATAAATCTTTGCCGGGACCGAGGATTGAACCCCGGCCGCCAGCATAGAAGTCTGACACCTTACCCCTAGACCACCAGGTCACCAACTGTATAATTATTGATTGATCAAATAAGGGAGAAAATATCTTAGTTACAGTTTAAACAAACTCTGATTATCCTGGGAGCACTCCACAACTCGATACTGCCACGAGCGCCCCCCATGCTACTACACTAAATATCACCTCTAAGGGAACTACAGGTATTATGAAGAAAAGTTTCAGCTTCACTCTTTCTCGGTTAACTGTTGTCAAATATCCTCTCTTTCAGTTATGTCTGAAGGTGGTGTGCTGAAATAACAAGGAGCTTACCAGCAACCCCGACGGACCAGAGTTGCGAAATTGGTGTTATATTTAAGGGAAGATTGACCACACACACAAAAAAGGCTCTGTTTGTCAATAGTAACCAAACAGGTCCCTCAGAGATGATTTTCGGTTTAGTAAGAAGTCTTGACTTTCGCGAAAATCAGTTCAGAGTGGACACCCCTCTCGCACCTAAATCTCTCTCCGTCAGGGGCACCGAAACAGATTTTGTCTAGGTAAAGGGAGAACGTGGAAAAATGGGAGGGGGGTGGGCAAAAACACTTTATGTTCGTGCTGTTAGGTTGAGTAAAAAGTACTTAATATTTATTGCTCTTTTTTAATTGTTTCAATATAGTCATAATTTGAATGCTCAAAACATCAGAACTTGTTTGAATTAAGGGTTTGCTTTTAAATGGGCTGCACTTATTTTTCTTTCTTCTACATAACTACAGTAGCTTCATGGCTTCTTTGGTGCTGACTGACAGCTCACAGCTCACAGCTAAAAGCTTTTAAAAGTTACCAGACCAAATAAGGTATCCCTACGCCAAACCATATGATCTGATAAAAACATGTGTTTAGCAGATGTCACTTCTGACAGTCAAAATTTAGGTATATACCTAAATGTTGGCTGTCAGAAGTCAGCTGTGAGCTGTCAGTCAGCACCGAAGAAGCTATGGGGATACTGTACAAAACCATATGTTAGGGACTCGTTGGACTCATGTGCTTATATTAATAAATATTAATCCACGCTAATAAAGGATAAGAATCAATTACTTTCAATGTTATTGGTCGTGAGAATAATGATTTTTCATAAAACCTGCCCTCCTCCCCTTTACCCCACCCCAGAAAAAGACTGTTAGGGGGCAATGTACCCTACCCACCACTAATCCCGGCACTTATGCTCCCAGTATCTAGTGTTGTTCGGAGTCAAGGACCGGGATTGGTAGACCTGATCTCCCAGTCAGTGAAATGCCTCACTCCACGTGATTGCCAGGAATCGGAGCTGAGAGCCGGGCCATCACTATTCCAGGAACGGCAGAATGGCAGGAGCAGGAATGTGAATTAAATTATTACGTGCATTTAATATTGATTGCTAGCGTGCCACTAACTGTAGGTTAGGTGTTCGATTCCTATTCTAGAGATACTCTCTCTAATTATATCGAGCACAGGGCAGCTATTTCCAAATAAAATAGGATTCAACTTTACCCCAACTCTGCAAATAATGGTAGTTAAAATGTAATTTGACACAAAATGTGTTTAAATGTATAAACGTGCATATACCTTAGTATGAATGGATGTTTTACTTTCTCGCTACCTTAAAGGTAGAGAAAGTATTGTGATAGTAAAAAAAATGGAACTCAAGATTTTGATGAATGTCGACGTTTAATGAACCCCCGAATCCGAAAAAGTTGTTTTCGAAATGCAGTCTGTCTGTCTATATGTATGCCTATACCTCGAGCTAGAGCCTTAACTATTTTACCGATTGGGCTAAAACTTGATATCTAGGGTTTTCATAGGGTTACCTCGAGGATTTTTTAGAATTGGATATCTAACACTAAAATTTAGGGTAGTTTCCTTAATGACGAAAAAATAAAAAAATTGATTTTATCAAAATCATCTCTTAATATTTTGATTAAATTTCGTTTCCAATCTTTGATCAATATTTCAAACAAAATAGCTACTCTTAATTTTTCGTCAAAATGAATTTAAGGGTTCCGTATTGATGCGTAAATTCTAAATTTTAATTATATCTCCGCAAGCCTTAGAGATATGAAATTACCTATCACTGAAAATATGTAGGTATATTTATAGTAAAAATCTTTTACTTGGAATATATTTTTATAAAACCTTTAGTTTTAAAGCTATACGCCAATATATTTTTTTAACTTTTCGAACACTCAAGGTGCGACCGTAAAAAAAAATCTATCCCGAGATGTTGAGGGATGTCGACGTTTCATGACCCCCGGAATCTTAGAAAGTTGTTTTTGTAATGCCATACGTCTGTGTGTCTGTCTAATCCTAAAATTAAGTGTAGTTTACTAAAAGGGTGAAAAGAGAAAAATTCGATTTTCTCAGAATCAGCTTTAACGATTTTGATTAAAATTAGTATCTAAGCATTGATTAAGATTATAAACAAAATTGCTATTTTCATTTTCTCATGAAAATGAATTTAGAGTACTTTTCAGACACGGAGATTTCCATATATCTGCAACTATTTGAGATACTAAATAACTTATCATAGCAAAATTGTAGTAGGCCTACTATTAAAAATAAAAATTAATTATCTGAAATATATTTTTATAAAACCAATAGTTTTGGAGATATTGGCAAATATATTAATAAAATTTTGTGAGCTTTCGTTGTGAAGAGATACTACTTGAGTTTTAACGCAATAATGCTCTAATTTCATAAAGTAAGTAGATAAGCGAGTTTCTCAAAAAGCTTATGTTCTTTTTTCTTTAACCTCTTAGGGGAAATGTTTGTACATCTATCTCCCATCATTTTAGATTCAAAAGTCAATATTTACCTAGTTTATTGGTTAAAATTTTGAATGAGAAATTTAATAGCAATGCGATGACCTGAATATGTGCAAGCCCTAATAAAATTTAGAAACTTTTAACCAGAAGTAGAAATTTTAATACGAAGTGTTGACCCTTGTGGACCCAATAACCACCTTTTTTTATTGGTGCAAGTATAAAACTAAGGACATCAATTCTTTGAAAATAAAAATACAAAACTTAAAACCAGGAGTCAGAAAATGTTTTACGTAAGTATAGCTTAATTTTTGCTTAGATTTGCTAGTGTATATTATTTCGTTTCACATATGTTATGAATTTTGAGTAAGTATCTCCATATTTAGACAATGGAGCGAGAAAGTCAGTGCAGAGTTCCGTACCATATATATATATATTCTCCTTATAAGCTAATTAGGAAAAGTAAAGATGTTTCATTCTGATGTTTTGTGATTAAGGAGGTGAAATCGGGGTAACTACCCCAACTACAACATTATTGTATTATAAGCGCTTTTTAAGCGTTTAGATGATAATAATCCGATAAGTTTGTTCTAATAATGCCTTTGAAAAAATATAGCAATTATTTTTAACCCCGTAGATGCATCTAAATGGCGGAAAAAAATTAATAAACAATTAACTAAACTATGTAATTATGTTTTAATATGCAACTCCAAGAGACGGTAGAAGTATATAATTTATATTTTGCTGAATGTTGTGGTGTTTGTAGTGTCTGTGCGAGTGAGAGGGGCCCGTCCCAGAGTGGTGTGTGGGGGAGGGGAGTGTTGGGAGGGAGGGAGACCTGTCCAGTCACGTTCAGCTGATAATGACCGAACAGTAGGTAAGGGGGCCTGCCGAAAATAAAGCTCCCCATGAGAAACGATACAAGGTCACTTCTTCGCGGTGTTTATCGGGTTCCGCTAAGAACCATTCCATTAATCTTGAAACAAAAATTCCTGATTTTCATCCAAAAATAAATAACACAATATTACGTGTGAAGAACGGGCATCTAGCTAGTTTCAAATAAAAACTATTTCAATTATAATAGCTTTAATGTCTCATTTTTGCTATTACATATTTACTTTTAGGCATACCTTAAGAAATATAATAAAAGGCAGTACAAATTATCTACTGCTATTCATTTATTTGGTACATGCAAAGCACACAATTTTATTGGTGTTTTTTTAGCACCGCATTTTACTAACCGTTCGGGTTATACACTTAATAATTGTTAATAAATCATATTAGTAAAAATCTCAATAAATTAGGATGTGTAATTACGTTGGTAATTTAATTAACTCATTAATCACTAAGAAATCTATCGATAGAATTAAATATTATGTATTCAATTACAGAAATGAAACCAGCTTTTAATTTAATTTTAATCCATGTATACAAGTTCAAATAGGGTATGAGATTTCATTTGAGTCTGGCGAATTCCCGTCAGAGAGAAGCTAAAAAGTGGCCTTGGATTTCATTTTTAATCATTTCCCTTTATATTCCAGTTCCTGGTCTATGTTTCTTCCTCACGCAGCCATTCCCTTTCAATAACCTTTGTTTTACTCAACTCCCTTTTTCCTCCCTGACGCATATTCCACGTCCTAATGCCTGTCTAGGATAGCCGCATATTTACTCTAATGAAGGTTGGAATGAAGAAGGAAGAATACTAAACCAAGCGTATCCTACCCACATCAACGTGGAAGGAGAATGAAAATCAATTTATGGTGGTGAACTATACTTAAGTCACCCGAGATGCGAGCCCCAACCTCCCCGCCCCCCTAAAACTAAAACAAAGCGAGACAGATGGGTTTTTTTCCCCGTTACCACCGATGGGCGTCCTATCGTGTTTATTTTAATTTTCGGCACTAATGGGTGCTTTTGTACGGACGCGTCTTTTAAAGAGGCCGTGAAATTAAACAACTTTTTTTAAACCCCACGTCTTACTAGCCATTCGGGCTATACGCTTGTGTAATAATTATTCTAGGGGTTTTATGGATAAGGAAGGTATATTTTGAGGAGGTGTACCCGCATTTACGTAAAGGTGAAGTGGAAAATCATTTTGGTTGAGTCCCGAGACTATACTAAAAGTATGGCCCTTCTGAGGTCAGTTAATCCCCCATTCGACCCGAACTACTTGTTATCTGTACATGGGAAGATTGGTTGATTTCCGAAACTAAATTATTAACACAGCCCTTTGGTCGCGACGCCCACCGGTGCGGGTACTAGGAGGTCATCACACTATTCGTGAACCAGTGGACAAGTTCCATCGATCGCCACGAGAGCTCTATTGACTCGGCGTGTGTGTATATATCTATCTTTATTGTACAATATTGCTTCCATGGAGCATTGAATTTCCCGAACCACAACGTAGCGTGTTTGGGTCAACCAATAACTCTCTAAATGCCATCCATCTATCCATCAGCCCACTTGTCATTGTTTGTTCTAAGAAGGGCAAAGTTGTACACTCTGATCCAATTAAATGTTCCCTTAATACTTTACAAATTAACTATAGCTCTCAGTCACTAATAATTATACATACAAAATGTAAGAGTTATAGCTTATGGTAAGTTAAGAGAATCCATTATACACCAGTGGAAAATCGCCCATGTCAGATTTCTTGCTTCTCAAAATTACAGGGGTTGTAGAAAAGTCCGGCGACAGTTCGGGAGTTTTGTGATTTTTGTACAAATCCATTGCTCAAAACCTTATTTTACAACCCTCTACCACTTCTTTGAGAAATCAAAAATCCCTGTCATAATATCGTACATATATTCACCTATGAACGTAAATCTAGAGCGACTCTTGAGTTTTTTCCAAATGTATTAATCGAAAGCTATGGGTGACCTGGTAGTCTAGGGGTAAAGTGTCAGACCTATGTGTGGGGTTCCGGGGCTCAATCCTCGGTCCCGGCACAGATTTATCTGATTACCAAATCCTCTCTTCACCTCTGACAAGACGTGTATTAATCACAACTTGTGAACGTGTGGAATGCCAGGCCTCCACCGTGGTTTGGATTCCATCGTTAAACTGTAGGTCCTCCATTTCATCTCACAATCACCCTACTATTACACATTAGCGTAAGTGCGTATAAACCGAACGGGTGATGATGATGATAATAATAATAATAATAATGATAATAATAATAATCCTAATGTTCCCTCACCCTCACTATCTATTAGACAAAAAAAACTCTATGGAATCGGCCCGAAAGCGAGCTATACTGAGCAAACAAAAATAATGTATCGAGCTAATGTATGTTTATTAACTTTGAAGGGGAAGTTTTGATAATGAATGGGACTTTATAAGTACTGTCCCGTAAAGCCTTGTTATAAAATCACAAAATATTGTTGTTGGTGGTACCCACAAATAATATCGAATGTGTTATCTAGAATTGATTTCGAGAGCATAAGTTAGAAACTTGGAAGAATACGGGTGATAAATAAATGAATCACACATAATTTCTCGTCTAAAGGCCAGTTTCATAGTCAGACTGAGTACACCTCAAGTGCGTCACTACTAAATACAGGACGACACCTACCTAAGCTCGAATAGAATGGGCCAGTTTCACATATGAAACCAACATCGCCTTGTGTTAAGTACAGTACCGTACTTTAGGCGTGATAAGTCAGACTCTGAAACTGGCCCTTATCCTATTGCAACTAAAACAATATCAAAAACATGTTGTCATTAAAAAAATATTTACTCTAGAAGCACGACCATATAACACATAAATAACATATTAGAAATCTGCTTCAGTGACCGAATGGTCTAGTGCAGTGGTTCTCAAACCTTTTAGTCACGTGGACCTTCTAACCGGGAACAGATGATTCGTGGACCCCTTAATGTAGGATAAATGTTAATCATAAATTTATAGTATACTATAGTGGTAAATTAGTCATAACAATTTCTTGAGTAATATTATTTTTTTAATATAAGAATAATTACAATATAAATAAAATAAAATTAATTTAGGTATTATATCTGTACATTTACAATCATTAATAATTCATGTGAAGAATAAAATTGCTTGTGGGAGTTTAAAATATATTTTAAATCTGAGCAATTTTAGTGACCACCACCTTAATTCTGAGTCAACACTAAGACGATTTTGTTTCACATTTTTTTACGCTACAAAGAACAGAAAAGGCTTGATGGTACAAATAAGTTGTTGAAAAAACACGGTGAATATTTCACTTCTTTTTCTGAAAGTTCTTTGTGCGGGTTGGCTAGAAAACTAAAATAAAAGTGAATTCCCAAATAATCCTTTCAAAGTTGTGGGTTAAAGGGTTGTGCCCAAACCCTCCACTTTTAGGCTTCATTTCTCGACGGAATTTAATATGGGAAGGCATCTCCATTGTGTTAAGTATATACCTGTGATTTAGGCCTACCCATTTATATACAATTTTATATGATATTAAGAATATATAAAGGTACGTCACGGATTTCCTGGAAGATCTCGTTGACCCCCACTTTGAGAATCTCTGGAAGGCATCACTCTTGGGTTAGAGATTAGCTTTCTGACAACGGGAATATCAGGGTTTGAACCCCAGTTGGATATATTGTAGGTGGTTTTTCACTAAATAGTTTCCCAATCTACTTCTAAGCAAATGCTGGTAGATTACCACTAAAATGCTTCCTTCCTCATCCCTACCCCATCAGAGTAATTATCATATATGTGTATAAACTAAACAGGAAGTAAGACGGGGCCAGGAACATTTTCTATTAATTCTACCTTCTCCCTCCCTATCCTACCAATGTAGTTAATTGCGGACAAACCGGACGGGTAGAAAGACGCGGTATACTCGGACAAAAACAACTACGTCTTATAGACATGCTTATTAAGGTTAGAAATTTACATTTTTACAGGCTTTTAGTAAAGACCTTGATATAAGAACTACTTTATATCTTGTAAAGAAGTCAACAACATTAATTTATTTTTTGTGTGGATGGATTTGAAAGCATTTTAAAAGTTCGTGTCCCAAGGAAATAAACCCCTCTTTGCAGATATGATGTATTACGAGGGAATGATTATGCATATTGCTGTCTCTATAAATATTTGCTCAAACTAAAACTCATGAGAATTAAAGGAACATAGATATTTTACAAAGCTGGCAAATTATTAGACTACAAATAATATTGTACAATGACACGCACCAATGGATACGTGGACAAAGGTGTCGGTATCTTCTTGTTCGGTTTTACAATGAGCATGGAGGTGGGATTTGAATCAAAGCAGGGAATAATGAAAGATGTGTGTTCCTGAAAGGTTTTCCCAAGTTATCTCCAAAATAATGCGGGTATACTTCCCAATAATTCTAACTTTCCTTTTAGATTTCTTATTTGTTTAAAGTATGTGAAAAGCCAAGCTTGGTAGTTAAACGTGGTGCATGGGGGAAGAAACCCCAATTGTTCTCTGACAAATGTTTGTGGACAGATAAATAGTAAATTATTTAATCAAAATGGTATAGCTGAAAAATTATTTTAATTAATCAAACAATAAAAATCTCTTCGCTTTCTTAATTAATTTGTTTTTATTTATCGAATAATCTTCAGTTATTTAATAACAAATCCAAATTAATTAAATCATTATCCCTTAACTTTTAATATCACTTTTTATTTTGGGCTAAAATAAAATAAATATAAGTATAAAATAGAAATATTTTAGTGAGTGTCTAAAAGTTTTGCGTCGTTGTTTCATGAGTGACACATTTAGAGGAGTCTATTTCGAGATTGCACTGGGTGAGCACCGTTACAATCATATAAATAACATGGAGAGATAATTCATCTTTCATTTCAATACAAACTAATTTGTATGGATGGACGACACAGCATCTATCTTTCACTGGAATGCACTGTACATTTTTGTGCTTCGTCTTACTACCCGTCACGGCTATCAACGCATTATTTACAATAATTAGAAGGCATGAGGAAGCTATAATTTATAATTAATGTACCTACATTTGTGTGGAGAGAAACTAGGAAAACGTTTAGGAGGGGGAAAACCTCAATAGACCCGACCGTGATTCAAACCCTGACCTTCTCACCACCAGTAAACCAAATTATACGAGCTTGACGTCTATGTATGTGTGACCACCAGTATGGGTGGAAAAATATATAAATATATCTATTTTTTTTAAAGTATTTAACTTGCACTTCCTGAACCGATTGATTATATCAGCACACGACCTTTAAACTAACCTAAATCTAAAACCGACACAACACCCAGACCCCAACCATTAATTCATCACTATGAAATGTAAAACTCACATTTCACCAATGATGATTTATTTCGGCCTTGTCAAGAATATAACCCGTGACTCTCAGCTCAGTAAGCAGACACACTACCGACTGAAATAAGGTGTCGGACTGTAGGTAGTAGTCGTTTTTTTACCCGCTTCGATGGCCGCGAGGTCTAACACGCTACTCTCGTGTTAGACTAGAGTGGGGGAGATTGTGGTTCAGATCTCGGTCGGGTGTACTGAGGGTGGTTTTTTTTCCAAAATGGTTTTCCACAATAGCCTCCATGCAAAGGTGGATACATTTACTCTAAATATAACTTACAGTAGCCCCATGTCTTCTTTGGTGCTGAGTGACAGTTCACAGCTGACAGATGAAGGCTTAGAAAAGTTACCAGACCAAATTATGTATCCCTACGCCGAACCATATGATCTGCAAAAACATATGTTTAGCAGCTGTCACTTCTGACAGTCAATATTTAAGTATATACATAAATGTTGGCTGTCAGAAGTCAGGTGTGAGCTGTCAGTCAGCACCAAAGAAGCCACGGGGCTACTGTACCTGAACACTAAAACCATTAGTGTAATTAGTATAGCGTAAAGCTCGGACAGGTAGTAAAACACGTTGCTAAAAATATATATTTTTTTAAACAATAGAGTGCTACGTTGTTCATGAAAGAAAGTTTTAGCTGAGCATGATTAATAACTAGACCCATCCTCGTGTTCCTCACATGAAACGCGTAACCGGAACCATCCCTCCCTGATGACAATATAGGTATCGGGCGGGCGAGGATGCCCCAATTAAACCGTAGCGGGGGTCGCCTCGACTCTGCGACCTGAACAATATTACTGGCCTACCCTGGTTGTGCAGGGCTTGGAAAGAGAGGGGTAAAGGTGGGGATGGAGGGGGGAGGGGTCTACAACCCAAACAAACCATGTTATTAGATATTACATATACCTATGTTAAACATAAGAGCGACAAGAATCTAGTTTGCTTATTACGTCTAATAATATAAAAGGATGTTGCTGCACCTAGCTATATTTTAATTATAAAATAAATATAGTGGCTACCTGAATTCAGAACTAGCAATTTTAATAAAAATTGTGTGCTATTTCAAACTATAATTACCGTCATGTTTCAAGCTAAACTGACAACCTAGCCCTATCGGTTAACATGCGGATTAAATATCAGGGTCACCTGGTATCAGGGTTGTTATAATTTTACCCATCCCCAATACAAATTCGCCTGAGTTTTATTAAAAATTAACTTAATATCCGTTTTAATTACTGCTAGCATCGTATCTTACTAACCATTCAGGCTATACGCACTTACGCTAAGTGTAATGGTAGGGTGATTGTGAGATGAAATGGAGGACCTACAGTTTAACGTGGGATCCGAACCATGGTGGAGACTAGCATTCCACACATTAACAAGCTGTGATTAATACACGTCTTGTCAGAGATGAAGGAAGAGTTTGGCAATCAGATAAATCTGTATCGGGACCCCCAGCACAGAAGTCCGACATCTTAACCTAGACCACAAGGTCACCCTAATAACCGTTTAAAAACTAACGGCTTTATTTCTGGTCGTTTAATGTTTAATTTTAAATGTATCAATGTTATAAAAACCTCTCACATTGTTCTCTATATTAATAGTTTTTGTTTCGTGTTTTTTATGTCAGTGGTGGCAAAGGTATAAACAAAATTGCAGATGGGAAGTAGAGGAGGGCCAATATTTCATGAACATAGTGTTTCCTTTTAGAATAGATTTTTACACCTCTATATTTATTTCATTCTCCTCTTTATTTTCGAATATGATACGATTAAAGACCAACTTCAAATAGCTTCCAAAGATGTCGAATTAAAAAAAATATATCAGGCTAATACCAGTTTAAATAACTTATTAAGCTTATAGAGTCATCGACATTAAAAAAAATACGAGGGAAGACCACTTCTAAATAGATTATAAAGAAGTATAATTTCCAAAAAAATAATCTAGGCGAGGACTTTTCCAATAGCGTCATTCAATTGCCAAACGTTTGCCTCGGGAGCGTCCTGGGAATTATGTTGGCCCTCGAAACAAATAAGGTTCTGCCACCGTTGACCCAACCTGGATAGTTATACCGGTGATTTCTTGTTCCTCTAATTAGGTTGGAGATTTAAAAAGGTGTGCTTGGAAAAATGTTTGAATCACTCCTGCTCATATAGTTCACAATTGTTTATTTTTCAAATAAAGATATGTCCAACCTGACTCAATGTATTGAATAATACTTAGCACCGCGTCTTACTACCCGTTCGGGTTATACGCTTAATGTATTGAATACTTTGACTTTTATGTCTATGTACACACAGAGGTAGACCATTGAAAAGAGTGGTCTATGTCACGAAGGAGGGTGAGGTTGGGACTGTGATCAGCTATTCCAACGATCCTGGCTACAATCAGATTCAGATAGGAAGACTCTTTTTTTGACAGTTATTAAAGTTACCTAAAACAGTTTTCACAGAAGTATTCATATAATTATAACAAATCATGGGATACGCAGCGTTCACATTTATGGATATTATCATTTCATATTTACATTTATTTGCGGTATTTAACGTGTACTTTCCGAACCGACTGATTATATCAGTACACGACTTAAGGAATCACTTAAATCTAGAATAGATACAACATTCTGCCTTCGGCCGTAAATTCATCATTGTTAAAGGGGAAATCAACATTTCATCAATGATACATTTTTCGGTCATACCAGGAACTGAACCCAGGACTCATAGATTAATAGATAGATATTATCAATGCTTATAAAATAACACTAATAATATAGTAAAGTGTTATCAAATTGTACAGCAAACAAATATATTTGTATTTTCTTAAAGGCTCTTGCTACTAAAAACAAAAGTAGACAAGATTGAACACAATCACAAACTATTTTTAAAATTAACCCTTCCTTCACCTCTGACAAAGCATCTTGTGAATGTGAGGAATGCCAGGTCTCCACCGTGGTTCGGATTCCACGTTAAACTGTAGGTCTTTCATTTCATCTCACAATCACCCTACCATTACACATTAGCGTAAGTGCGTATAACCCGAACGGGTAGTAAAACGCGGTGCTAATAATAATAATAATAATAATAATAATAATAATAATAATAATAATATTTTTAAAATTGTACTTAAACATTAGGATGGTGGTTAAAATCGTTTTCTTGTTTTGTTTGTAGCGTAGGTAAGGCAATATTATATGTCAACTTTCGGGCTATGGCTCCGGCCTTGGATTCACTATGCCCTATATAGTATAGAGTATAAGATAGAACCATGGTGTAATCCATCAAGATCAGATAGTTAGTTACCTGTCACTGTAAACGTAGTGTAAAGCCAAAACAATAATGGAATTTTATAGCATATTTAAATATTCTTACGCATAGCTTTTCCAAGTGTCCATCGGGATAAAACTTATTATCTATAAAGTTTTTATAGGGTTCTCCAACGGGGTATTTTAGAATCATCCATCCAACCATACTTACGGGCCAAAGGAGAGGGGAAAAAAAAGCGATTTTAACAAAATCGGCTCTAAAGATTTTGATTAAAAATCGTATCCAGGCAGTTTGAGATAACAAACAAAATGGTGCATCTCATTTTGCCGAGAAAATGACGTGAATTATCCCCAGTTTTGATCATATCGTCGAAAATCTTTGAGATACTAATTAACTTAACATTGCTGGTTGAAATACTACCAAAAATTAAAATGCGTTTTTTTAAAAATATATCTGTATAAATCCAATATTCTTCGAGCTTTCAGAAAATATATTATTTAAACGGTGGTCTGGGATATGCGAGGTGGTGGTGGGTTGTTTCTTATACTCTTTGTTGAACAGTGAGGTTCCCTTTTTTTTCTTAGAATGTTTCTGTAGCAGTGTATATTACTTCATGTATGGTATTTCGTGAATATGATGCTCTATTTTTCATTATGTTTCTGCAAATATATATATTATTTAATTTTACATATCTTTCGAGATTTTTTAAAAGTAAATGTCTCCTCTTTTTAGGTAAAGAATCCATCAAGTATGTGTGATGCACCATACCATTTAAAAAAAATGTAATTGACTGTTACGAGACTCAAGGCAGGTCCTTACTGTACATGAGCTAAAACATGTATAGCCTCGCAGGAAAAGCCAATCGGCGGGAAAATGGCTGGCCATCAATTTTAGTGCGGACGTCCAGACTATTTCCCCGGGCACGAAAAATCCGTGTGGATAAAAACCCCGGCACTCGTCCGGGAGAATGACATTATTGGCGGCGCCAACCAGGGTGGACGTCAGTCGTCGGTCCAGGCGTCGCTCAACTTCTCGGCGCTGGGCACCGGTTTTACGACTCCGCTCCCGACGAGGGAATAAGAGGTCGAGAAACGACGTCTGCATCCAATACGAGCGACAAATAACCGTCATTTTATGTTTTGTTCTTCATTATTCAAGGTCCTGCCTGAAGTTCAAATGAACGAAAATATTAGAGAAATGTTAATCAACCTGTCACAAAGCGAACATATCATTCAAGACATTAATATATTTTATTATATTTTTAATCTACTTTAAATTACAGTATTACTGTACTATATCTATACTCACGCAATCAATATTTTACTATAGTCGGGGTATAGTAATTCAAAAAGGTCACAAATACACTTTCAAATATTAATATTCCATAACCCGCTTTGGTGACGGCATGGTCTAAGGCGCAATAGACTGTAATGCCAATTACGGGAAGCTGGGGATTCGAATCCTGGTTATGTGTACTGAGGGTGGTTTTTTTCAGAATGGGTTTTCTCTCGCCATCCATGCAAATTCGGGTACAATTTCCTATAAATTCAACCTTATTTATCCCTAACATATTAGCGTATAGTCCACACGGATAGAAATATGTGGTGCTAAAAATATGCTAAGCTTCCTATCATCGACAGATGGTCCTAGTTTCAACCCATATAAGTTTTATAGTGAGCTTTGACCAATGTTGGTCACTATATTCTAATTTTTTTATATGTTGTAAAAGGTTCTTACTATGTCGATATGACTATAACTTATACATGAGGTGAGCTTAGTTATGATACTAATAATAGGTTTTATAATATTACAATACAGATAAAACAAAGATCTAATTGGTTTAAAAAGGAAGAACCCTTTTCCAATAAAAATTTAGGAGGCAAATTTAAATAATCATTTATAGTTACTTCCTCCTTTTTGGTTTTAGTAATTTCATACCCAAATAAAATAAAATATTTCTGAACTGTCAAAATGTGTAATAAATCATCAATAAAGCTAATTACACCTATTTACTAATTTGATAACAGGACAAACCATCACTCTAATTATTATTTTTGCGCAGCGTCTTTTTAGCCATCCAGGTTATCAGCATTTAACCATACAAATTCAATTTGAATGAAAAAAAAGGGTAATGAAGGCGAGAGAAGTACCAAAATTTGCCAGGAGGATGATTGGAAAATAATTGAGCAAAAACCACCCTCATTATACCTCTAACAATATAAATCGATCACAGACAAACCATAATATAATTAATAATTTGACGTTAAGTTCGTGTGTCTACAGATGTGAGTCTTTAACAGATATTAAATATTTTCTTCCCCCCTTTATCACCCGCACCCGCTTCGGAATCGAACCAGAGTCTAAACTTATGGTCAATCCAGTGGGGTATAGTAGGGTGCTGCCACCAGGGTAAGCTGAATTTGTTAAAACTGTAACTGTGATATATTCTCGTTCACTCGGTCCCCATTTGACAAATGCATATAATAACACTACGTACATCAAATGGGAATGTATCTAAGGGCCAGTTTCATAGTCAAATTTAGTACGCCTCAAGTGCGGTGCTACACTAAATACAAGACGACACCTACCTAAACCAGAATGGAATGGGCCAGTTTCCTATGCGAGAACGAACCATTCCATTCGAGTTTAGGTAGGTGTCGTCTTGTATTTAGTGTAGCGCCGCACTTGAGGCGTACTAAATTTGACTATGAAACTGGCCCTAAGTTGATACCCGACCAATTAGAGTTCTACCGAGTATTGAAAACAATTCACAGGAACAATTTAAACCAACTTTTCTTACCCAGGCAGTACTCTGAAAAACGACACTGGTTAACACCTGTAAAAGCCTATCTAAAGTTACAGCCAAGAGGAACTCTTAGGCTGTTTCGAAGGAATTCGTCCGCACAACGTATGATTTCCAAGTCTTATCACATCAGCGACCTTAAGAGCTAGGAGCGCTCAGCCGTATGATAAGATTATTCTAGCGACATGTTCTTGGTAAGTTTGCCAAGCCTACCTCCCCCATTAGACCAACTAGGTCAGGACAGACACTTGGCAGTCTCAACTCTCTCAATCTTTACGAACAAAAGCGCATCGGTCACGTGGTATAGGTCAAGGACTGAGCCACGCCCTTTGAACTTTTTTTTTTAATCTAGCATCGGTGATATTTTGAGCCACCGGTGAATCCATCACCCATTTTACTCCTCGCTAATGAAACCTTGACTANCCCCCCCCCCTTCTACAAACACTTGTACACTCCGTTTAGGTGGACTCGGTTTTGAATCTGAAGCAATTCAGACAGTGGCGTGTGGTGAAGAAATTTCAGGGTATGCAGATTTTGTTAAAAGTGTAGGCCTACTAGTGGGAGGTCTGGGTTCGAATCTATACCAGGTGTACTGAGGTTTTTATTTCTCAATTGGTTTTACACTCTCCCTTCTTTAAAACATGTGTCCATTTCCTATAGCTTATAGTTGTCTCATTTATAACCAATTATTGGAATAAAAGTGTGGATAGCACAAGGAGTAGCAAATATATATATTTATTTGTATGTTATACATCTCTTGATACATATTTATTTATTTGTATCTACAGTAGAATTTGGCTGATTTGACATGGGTTAATTCGAAAAATTGGATAATTCTAACCCACGATGATTCCCGATTGAATTTTTATCTAAATCATTGAAGTAAAATTTAATTCGAATTTTATAAAGAAATATTTGGATAATTTGAAGCCTATACAATGTTAATTTTTTTTCAAGCATGTAGAGTATATTCAATTCAAACCTAGCTTAACGCTCTTTATTACCCCCCGCCCCACCCCCCTTATATATTGAAAATGTCAAATAAAGTCGGAGTCAGCTTATTGACACACAGTAAATGAGAAAGCTGGGAACTACTCACCGGCGGCAAGAGGGTTTCCTAATATAGGGGATGCGTTGGTTCGACTTTCATCAATTCCTATTTAAGTATGCGATTTTCTTATGTTAATTTTTCCAGGTTTTTATATTTTGCGTTTAGATTTCTCTTGTTTTTTCATGCATGTATAAACTGTGTATATGTGATTTATATATCATATGAAAGGTACAGGTGGAAAATAAGGAAGATACAGTTTTAGCTCAAATTGAGTTAGTGCTACCATCTGTTAGACAGTCACGATATCTTTCTAAAACACTTTAGATTATGGTTAAAAGGTGTCTCTGTCATATATAGATATTTTTTAATTGTATTTGCTGGGATCCTTACAGAGCTAGACACATAGATTAAAAGTTGTTGTCCTGGATGATGTGTAATGCATCTTCCCTCTTTTTTCCCGTGTAGCCTTCGCATATAAAATGTTAGTGTGGTTATATGTAACATATTTTGAAGTTATTGATCTATGGTGCACCATCTGCTTAGATACTCAAGAAAATGATTGATTCAATTTTTTTTAGATTCCATTGAACGTCGAATTAAAAAAATTAAACTGTATGCAATTATTAATCTAGAGGTTAGGGATGAAAAAATATGATTTGTTCATAGTTCCATATGATAACGAGGCGCCAGTATCTGGATCAGAATCATTATTATTATTATTATTATTATTATTATTACTAGCACCACGTCTTACTACCCGTTTGGGTTATACGCAATCACGCTAATGTGTAATGGTAGGGTGATTGTGAGATGAAATGGAGGACCTACAGTTTGACGTGGAATCCGAACCACGGTGGAGGCCTGGCATTCCCCACATTCACAAGATGTCTTGTCAGAGGTGAAGGAAGGGTTTGGTAATCAGATAAATCTGTGCCGGGACCGAGGATTGAACCCCGG
>CABFOW010000792.1:105673-157023 GCA_902141385.1 Timema californicum | reverse complement strand
TATATATATATATATATATATATATATATATATATATATATGTGTGTGTGTGTGTGTGTGTGTAAATATACATATATTTACGCATATATCAATAACTTTAAAATTACATTAATAATATAGTCAAATATTATCAATGTTGAACATAAAAATATTTGTTCGTATTTTCTAAGCGATTATTCCAATAAGAATCACACTATGTTAAGAATAATCTTATAATATGAATATATATACGTAATTAATTTTTTTAGCCAATTTTTTCAGAAAATAGTTTGATTTGCAACATATATTTCTACTTCCTCAACTATCAATCAGCCAGTGTGTCAGGCATTTTAATAGTTTTTTTTTAAAGATTTTGTAATAGCTTCATGTTATCAGGAGCTCCTCTTTGCGGTTTACGGCCCTCATTAGGCGGCCACCTTGGTAAGCAAGAAATTGCCGCGCATACGTTCGATCATAACGCAATATTAAATTATACTTTGCATTAATCCAAAATATGGTTCATGCCAAAATAAAGAAGAAAGATTCCAACAGGGCTCTTTTTCCTCAACACCCCTATGTTTCATGTGTTGTTAGTAAATTAAAACCCGCCTCGATGGCGTAGTTGGCTAACGCGCTAGTCGTGTTGAGCTCGACTGCTGAGTACGGGGAGATCGAGGTTCGAATCTCGGTCGGTTGAACTGGGGGTGGTTTTTCCTAAATGGTTTTCCACTCTCCCTCCACGAAAATGCGGGTTCACTTCCTCTAATTCATCCTTCCCAATTCCTAATCCATTAGCGTAATTAGTACTTAAAGCGTATAACCCGGACGGGTAGTAAGACGCGATGCTAAATAAAATATATATAATAGTATATTAAAAAAATGTGTGAAAATGTGACATTAGTTCACTTTCAACGACTTTCTAAGCATATTTGTTGACTTATGAGACTAGGCTTAATGAAAATAGGGCTTTCGATTTAGCTTTCCTTTAACAGATTAATTTTCATAAGCTCACAACAGAAAATTTTAACGATTCTCTATTGAGAACCCAACCTTTATTAGGACTGATATCACACCTTGCAGCAAGGTCATTCAATGACTGACTCATAAATCCCAGCCCCACTTCTAGCAGTCCACCCTCAGGTGGTTTAAATAGTTTTTAATATAAAAATGATAGTGCTTTAAATAATATACAAATATTTAAGAGTTTTTTTTAGTGTTTAGTGTCCATACAAGCATACTATTGTATTAGGTTATAGGCCCTCCTTTAGGTAAAAGCGGCATTAATGATTATTATAGTTGAATTCTGGTAGGAAGAAGCTGTTAAAAAATGCAAAAACATTTTTTTGTCAACTTCATTGATAACATTCTACAAGATTACTATTTTATAAGTTTTATAATAACATTTATCCGATACATTAGCTCAGATGGTAGCGTGTTTGTCTACCGAGCTTAGGGTCCAGGTTTCGATTACTGGCACGGTTGAAAACTGTATCATTGATGAAATGTGCCCCTCCCCCCTCCTTCCCCATTGATAAATTAACGGTCTGGAGGTTGTATGTTGTGTCTGTTCTAGATTTAAGTTAGTTTATAAGTCATGTGCTGATATAATCAATATATTCATAAATTGCACGTTATACACCTCAAATAAAAAATACTGTAGGCTATATAGCACATGATTTTACGTGTGAATATATAAAAAAATAGTATCTTTTGGAACTGTCAAAAAGGTTTCTTCCTATTTGAATCGGACTGTAGATACTTGGACAAGTAGTCTATCATAAAAGGCCAGGGGAAGGAGCGGGATTTGATGAAGAACCCCTCAAATGGAAAATTCACCCCCCACCCCCTAAGCCCCGGTCTCCCGGCTCTACTAGTCCTGCTGCCAATCCTACCTGTGGGTGCTCTGCTCTTGTCTGCTGCATTCCTAATCCAAGCTGACAGATCCTAATTGCATTTGCTCTCGGACTGAGACAAAAGGTTTTAACCTTACAGACTGGTCGAATGAGACCGCAAGGGATGCTGGTTACTGGATGTGTCAGGTGAAAGAAGTCACCCACTCTAATTAAAAGCAGAGAGGAAGTTGTGGGTGGAGGAGGCTAGCCCGTAGATATTTCTCTAGTTCCTTACCGGACTCCATACGCCCTTTATGTAAGACTTACGGCCGTATTTATAGTCTAGGTGTAGGGATTAAACCAATCTACCAGTAGATGAATAACAAGCAGTTCAGGTCGAATGGGGGAGTGGCTGACATCCGAGTCCCTTTTATATTATTATTATTTGCACCGCGTCTTACTATACGTTCGGGTAATATGCACTTACGCTAATGTGTAATGGCAGGGTGATTGTGAGATGAAATGGAGGACCTACAGTTTAACGTGGAATCCGAACCACGGTGGAGGCCTGGCATTCCCCACATTCACAAGATGTCTTGTCAGAGGTGAAGGAAGGGTTTGGAAATCAGATAAATCTGTGCCGGGAACGAGGATTGAACCCCGGCCGCCAGCATAGAAGTCTGACACCTTACCTCTAGACCTCCAGGTCACCTCTCTTTTATAAAACTGTATTTAAGGAACTAGTCCATTTCACGGTAATATATATCTTATGAAAGTTACATGATATGATAAGGTAAATATATTAACTTTGAAGCTTAATTAAAATTATTTTATAAGATTATATATTGTTAATAAAACATACATGTAAAGCTGTTAAAAATGCATCTGTATAAAATGAATAAAATATGTTCTTATTTGACAACCCCACACTTAGGCTATGGCACAAGTGTTTTTTTTCTTTTAATTAATTAAACAACTTTGGTGATTTTTTAAAAATTCAACTGCCATTTGTAAATGTTTTTGACACGAGTGACTTTCAGTTATGTACTAACATTATATTGTACAAATTATTATTTTAATGTACTAATATGTAATATTCAATAACACATATTAAAACCTTGTCTCAAATCTTTTATCGTATAGTCTATAAAAATTAATATATTCCTTTTATAAAAGAAATATGACAGTGTAGCACCACCCTTTGAACCGTATATACATAGTCGATATTCAGACGTAAGTTAGTCCCACATTCGACCTGAATTGAATATTATTCGTGCACTGAGAAATTGGTTGAACCCCAAGACTATAGATTCGTCTCTTAGCCTGTTCTTACATTAACACTTCGTACAGTGACCACATGTGAGAATAACGTGCTCTTGGCTAAATAAGTTCACAAAGAGAGATTTCCTAATTAGGTTCCACAGGAGGAAATTGAACTTGTAGGTTTAAAATTATCTCTCGTGTCTTATAACTTTGTTATAATAATTAAGGGGAAGGGAGGGGGGCAAGCCATAACATGATATGTTACATTTTCTTGATTAACATTTTGTGGTTTGAATGTGTAGGGTGCAGATTGTTTCTATCTATCCCCAGAAAAAAAAAGATTATGTGTATATTCCAAAAGAATATGGAGCTAATCAAGCCATCAATTAATGTTGATATGTTTGTTTCACTGGCTAGAATATTTAACCGTCAAGATGACATGTGACACATGATTTTTCGTTCATAATAATCATCTTATGGTTTTTTCTCCCTGATTATGTATAGGACTATAATAAATTATTATTATTATTAGCACCGCGTCTTACTACCCGTTCGGGTTATACGCACTTACGCTAATGTGTAATGGTAGGGTGATTGAGAGATGAAATGGAGGACCTACAGTTTAACGTGGGATCCGAACCACGGTGGAGGCCTGGCATTCCCCACATGTCTTGTCAGAGGTGTAGGAGTGGTTTGGCAATCAGATAAATCTGTGCCGGGACCGAGGATTGAACCCCGGCAGCCAGCACAGAAGTCTGACACCTTACCCCTAGACCGCCAGGTCACCGACTATAAGGTAAGAATACGGTAGAAACTGCAGTATCTGACAGTTCACAAAATATACTAAGACTACCTTTATATATTAATACGTAAATTCACGTGATTTCCAGCTATCCCTTGATGGTGTCAATCAATACCTATAAAATAACACTAATAATAAAGTGAAATATCACTAAGTTTGACAGTAAAAATAAAAATTATATTCTATAAAAGGTAGCATGTAATTAGATTTTTATTGTAATTTTCTCCCGCCTTCTTAAGGAGGAAGATGAAGCATTTCATTAAAATTCCTCTCCCTACTCCCGTGTCTTTAATGAGAGCAGATTGTGGGTTGCTTGAAAAGACTGCAAGTCGCATAGCCCTTTTAAAAAGATTTATGAAATAATGGCGGAATTAATGATAACACAAATTGTTATATAAAAATATCAACCATTAAAGTAGTTAATTACTTACTAACAAATGATTCATGGCAATATATATTTTCTTCTAAATTTATCAATCTTAAAACTAAAATGTATACCTTCATAAATTTCCGAATCACTTTACATCGACGGATGATTTATTATTTCAGTTAGGGGATTTGATTAATTTTGCTTAAATCAGTCTCGTTCAATCTGGTTTTCCGGTATGATAAATTCGATTTTAGGCCTGGTGTAGGTGTTCTTCACAATAAAAAAAATTACACTCTTCACCAATGCAAATGCCGATACACTCTCTACAATTTCTACTTTCTTCATCCTTACCTAATTAGCATTAAAATTCAGATAGACCTGAGCTTGGTATAGTACAGAATAGGTCAAAATACATCAAAATCACACATACTTTTTCATAAATATATTTCAAGTTTTCTAAAATCAATAAACCACCCTGTATTAATATTTGTTTTAATACACACTTTATATGTAGGCCTGAAACTCTTTCCAGATATGCATTCTGAACAAAGTTATCAGAGAAATGTTTGAAAAATTTAAAATTATCTCTAAGCTATTTATGATATAAAATAGCATCTTATATATCTCATTTGAACAAATAAATTATTAAAGTCATTTTAGAAAAAACAGTAATTAATAAACTGCCCTCAATTTTTTTGAGTGAGAATAAAAATCATGATTTGTCCTCGAGATATGGGCATTTAACCTCTAAATATCTAGTTTGAACAAAATCCATAAAACCATTTCGGTTGTAACCCCTGGAATATATAGACAAAGTACAGACAGACAGCTATGATAGGACCGACATTTTTTAGTTAAAGAGAACATAAAACGTTAATATCCATCATCATCTCAAGGTTAAAAAGCGCTCATTAGTACAATACTTTTCTACACGAGACAGTAAAAAGTTTGCTGATTTATATCGTTTTATTATTCATAAAAATCCTTTATTTACCCACCTCGGTGGCCGCATGGTCTAATGCGCTACTCTTGCAGTAGGCTAGACTGCCGATGACGGGGAGATCAAGGTTCGAATCTCGGTCGAGTGTGTATTGAGGGTAGTTTTCCAAAACTGTTTTCCACTCTCTCTTCACGCAAATGTGGGTAAATCTTCTATTAAAAATAACCTTCCTCATCCCTAAAACCATTAGGTCAGTTAGGTCATAATTGTATAATTCAAACGGGTAGTAAAACGCGGCGCTAAGAAATAGAATAAAAAACTTATCTAAACTAATGTGCGTAAACACAATGTAGCATTACGTTATTACGTCACTGAGTGTGTTTACAGTTTACGCATGTCTTGGTACACGTCTTGTTCTGAAAACCCATCTCTAAGATATTACCGACATTAATTTTACCAGACTAATCAATTCGGAGAGTAGAGCAAAATTAATTGGTTAAATATTATTTCTACAAAATCGAATAAGACGCTTAGAACTTTTTACACCTAGTCTTATGACCCTTTCAGATCATACGTATATGAGCTGAATTAAGCTAATGTGTTATCGATGAAAAGGGTTGCATTTAGAGGAAGTGCATCCCCATTTTTGTGGAGGGAAAGTAAAACCTACCTTCAGTACACCTGAGCAAGATTCGAACCATGATCTTCTCATCATATTGCGAGAGTGATGCCTTAAAACATTGGACAACCGAAGCTGGTTAAGAACGTTCCATTAATAGAATAAGTTGAATGATCTAAGTGATCGTATTGAGTATAGTAATATCTAAAACTATTTATTTTACAGGTTTACGTTATCCAATATTCAAAATAATCTTGTGGAGGCAAACTTTTTTTTAAAGTTTTCTTGCTATTTAAAAATTCATCATTATCATTGTACAATCACTTTAAGAAATGCGACCAGGTCGGTTAACACGTTGAAACCTTTGTGCAAGATATGGGACGAGTTCTAATAAAAGAAGAAGTGAATTAAGGCATTGATAGTTAAAAATGACGTAAATGAGAATTAGTTAATACATAAAAAAAAATTAGATGTGCATCAAATAGATGTTTTAGCTCTACGCGAAAGACCCGCCTCGGTGGCGTAGTTGGCTAACGCGCAAGTCGTGTTGAGCTCGACTGCTGAGGACGGGGAGATCGACGTTCGAATCTCGTCAGGTGAACTGGGGGTGGTTTTTCCTAAATGGCTTTCCACTCTCCCTCCACGCAAATGTGGGTTAACTTCCTCTAATTCAACCTTCCAAATTTCCAATCCATTAGGGTAGTTAGTACTTAAAAGCGTATAACCCGAATGGCTAGTAAGACGTGGTGCTAAATATTATTATTATTCTACGTATAAGCTAAATTTAAATAATCAAAACTTTTCCCATCTGCTTATTTTCTATTTTAATATATTGAAGAGTTTTAATGTTTGTTAGAGCATTGCGTGATAATTACCGCAGGCAGAGGTCTGAAATTTTAATATCAGTAGCTTCCTATGCATGAACTTGTGCGCATCTCTAAGTAATAATTTTAAATTTTGGATATGATTATTTGAAATTAATTAAAAACTAGATCGGAATAAATAAAATGGAAGAATTTTTTTTCTGTCTGTTTGAAGCAAAGAAAAACGTTTCCCGAGGTAACCACGCAAAGGATTTCAACGCGGGGTACTTCTGCTAGTCTATAATATGTATGTTAATATGATTATTATTGTTATTATAAGGATTATTTAGTCGATAAATAAGAAAAGGCAAACCAGTCTTAACTTGGCCAAATATAATAAATAGATACAATAAATAAAATAAATCATCTACCAAAATGTTTTATTTCTGTGAACGCGGAGCTAGGATTAGAATACCATAAATATCTAACATAGCAATATACTTTCGGCTCTAAAGAACATAAATTTCGATTCAGGAGAATCTTGCATCAAAATTCAAGCGGGGCTCAGTTTCATCTGTCAAGAATTCCGGATACATAGTCGAGAGCTAATATATCTGGAGGAGAGGATTCAGGTGCTTGCGCAGTGGATTCTGTGAGTTCGGCTCGATAATCTTTGCAGAACTCTAGTGACAGCGGTAGCTCCTATATATTTATTATGTTCTTATGTGGGATTTACTACAAGTCTATAATTATTCTGCCATGGGAAGCACTTTATTAGACAGTTCGAAAAGCTACTAGAGACACTTTAATATAATCATACGTAGTCATGTTTTGTAGTCTTACCGTTTTGACATATGATGTCGATTGCGAAGGCTGCTGGATAAATAGACTATGCTTCCTACTCTAAAGTATTTATTATTGGCTCTAAAACGTGTTTTCTATGCCAATCTGACTATACTAAAGACAATTGTATGTAAATCAAAGTCAAGATGACGTGGGAACGCAGACAAAAGAACCAGTAGTGTAATATTTAATTTACGAATGACGAGAAGGTCTAGGCTTGTATTACAGCCGATTGTACTGGGATGTTTTTTCATTAGCAATTCTATATCGCATTCTGCCTCTATGAAAATGCGGTTACACTTATTCTAAATATTCTTTTCTTCTTCCCTAACACATTGACATAAATTATCTGACAGCCTGAACAGGTAGTAAGACGAGGGAAGGGAGCTAATGATATAAGTGTATTACGACTCCATTTGTAGTTTGACTAAAGGCCCGTCGTTTTTCAAGAGAAGAGAAAGGAAATGGTACGGTTTGCTGTGTACTTAGGTGGGAGTGTAGTGGACGCGAGTAAAGGCCAGTGTTTTTGAAGTTTATATAGCAAAACTTTTTTTTTTTGCCAAAATATATAAAATATTGCTTCAGTAGAGACATAAGAGTTTAATTTTCTTCACGTGGTGATATCGACAGTTCTTGAATATCTGTCATGAGCATAGCGGCATTAGATGAGACAATTTTTTAAATGAAAAGAAAAAGTTGCCATTAAATTCAAGGACAACCTTTAACATATATTTAATAACCTGTTTGTATACCCATGGGAGCAGAATTTAACTCTATTTCTATTGGAGCCATATTTTATTTATTCTGATCAAAAAAAAACAACATAACTTATAAAAATTGCAAAAAACGCTTGTCTTTTTTCACATAATCTTAATTCAGAAAGACTCGTGCAACAATAACCAAGGCGTATTAAACGACCCAAAAATATATATTTAAAAGGGAAAATATTAAAAGGGCTGAGTGTCGAAAGTGAGGACAGATAAATATAAAATTACAGTACTATCAAGTAATCGTTGTTTTACATTCTCATTTGTTCTCAGCAAGCAAGGTTAAGTAAGCCTTTTAAAATTAATTCATTACCCAAAAATATATAAATTGTGAAGATTGTTCATGGGTCAAACCCGCCTCGGTGGCGTAGTTGGCTAACGCGCTTGTCGTGTTGAGCTGCTCGACTTCTGACGACGGGAAGATCGAGGTTCGAATATCGGTCGGGTGAACTGGGGGTGTGTTTTTCCTAAATGGTTTTCCACTCTCCCTCCACGCAAATGCGGGTTCACTTCCTCTAATTCAACCTTCCCAATCCCCAAACCATTGGCGTAATTAGTACTTAAAGCGTATAACCCGAATGGGTAGTAAGACGCGGTGCTAAAAGTGCTAAATTCATGGGTCAAAATTAAATGACTATACGGTGATACCCATATCAGTGGGCGCGCGGACTAAGCGTTAAGCTCGTCTTATTTGGTTTGTAAACGACAACGAGGTCGAAGTTTGAATCCTGGCTGGGTGTGCTTAGGAATGTTTTCCTAAACCTTCCTCCAAACAAATACGGGCACACTTCCTCTAAACGCTACCATCTTCATCTTAACCCCATTAGTGTGATTAAATGTGAATAGCTCGGACAGACACATTAAAAATTATTCGAAGGCACTAACTCAACTTCTTGTTTAACACATTCCGTTTTCTCCGAAAGTTTACAATCTTACCTCGTCAGATTATAATATGCCACATCTTACAAACAGGGCCCAAATTTTGATGACATTTCATTTTTTATTTTGGTAATTCACAGACAAAATATTCTTATGTGAAATTTTTTTGAAAATTGTTAGGTCTTTTTTTTTAGAATTTTCAAGTAATTTCATAGGTAATTAATTATTTTATACTTTTCGGGTCACCAAAGTACGGGTTTGCTTATAAGATAGGGTCATAGTGCAATCCGCCAATCAAAGTTTGCTGTCTTTCAGGGTACGCTAAGTGTACAGTTAGCCGAAAAACCGAACACGCGTGGCGTGGAGTGTTACCAGAAAAGCATAGCTTGTTAAAACTGTTCCTGTGAATATTATTCTTGACACTCAGTATAACATTCAGTGACCAGTTATTTAAGAATATACATTCCTACGGGAGGTATGTAAAGCAGAGCCAATGTATGATTGCTCGAATAGGGGATCTGGATTTTGAGTACACATCACAGGTACAATTTTAACAAGTTATACTTACCCTGGCAACACTCCACAACACGACACTGTTTATTTTTATTTTAGCACCGCGTCTTACTACCCGTTTGGGTTATACGCTTAAGTACTAGTTACGCTAATGGATTAGGAAGGTTGGATTTAGAGGAAATGAAACTGCATTTGCGTGAAGGGAAAGTGGAAAACAATTTAGGGGAAACTACCTTCAGTTAACAAGACCGAGATTCAAACATCGATCTCCCCATCCTCGGCAGTCTAGATGAACACGAAACTAGCGTGTTAGCTAACTACGTCACCGAGGCGGGTACGACACTGTTGACCACTTTGCTAGGAACTTAGTTATCTCAAATATAGGCCTATGTAAATATGTATATATATATATATATATATATATATATATATATATGCATAATATTTTCGGGTTGTTCATTGTTACTAGCACATCTATTTTACTCTCCACGGTTTAGTTTTTTAGACTAGAAGTAGGGGTGGTTTGATCTAAAAAAAAAAATAGTGATCCGAGAATGGGAAAACACTGCCCCGCGGCACAGGCAGAGTTGAATGGGGCAACTTCTATCACCAGGCGGTCACGAACTCTGCGGCAGATGTCGGGGATGTGAGTGACCCCCCCCCCCANCCCAAAAAAGTGTGAAATGTTGGTAAACTCAACCTGCGTGGGAACTGGGAAACCCTTCCAAAGAAAGCTGAGTAACATACATGTTTTATGTGGGTCGTAGCATTAAGATTCAGAACTAGGATTACGATCTAGATTTTACTGTTCGATTTATATTTCGACCATTCTTTCCCAAATAACACATTCTACAAGGTGCTTATAAATGAATAGGAACTATAAATGAGAGCGCTTTGACGTTCATTTATTAAATCCCCTGAGAGTAATATTCCAATTTTCTTTTCTTTTTTCTACTTTCTCATAAAAATAATATATTGGAATCCTGAAAAAGTCTTGACCGAACTTGACGTTTTGCATGGCCCCAAACTAAAAACGGGGGGTCTTACAATGTATATGTCTGTCCCTTCGTCTGTATGTAACCGGGACCAGAGCCCAAACGGTTTGATAGATTTTGTTCAAATCTGAAATTATTTAGATGTTATATGATCATACTTCAAAGCCAAATCCTATTTTTTTTTATTACTGTAACAATTTTGTTCAAAATTGATTCATTATCAGAACTGTATTTTGGTTTTTCCAATCAAAACTAATAACTGTTTTTTTAATATCTTTTTTTTTTTTACAAATCATAAAAGTCAAGAGAAAGTATATATGATTGTGTTATACCATTTATTCTATTAGGTACTTTTTTCTATATATTGATTAATTAGTTGCCCTGTACTTATCACAAGATATAGTTTAGGTAATCAAAGCTCGCAAATTATGGTAGGCAGAATATGCAGCGCAAATATAAAAAACTAAAAGCGCGTTCAGAGTATTGACTGGTGAACCTAAGTAGGGCTATCACGGGATCAAGTGTACGACCGTGTCTCTGGCTGGATTTCTTGAGCAATCCACGACTATGGATGTTCCCACTGTGTATTTTCTCAGCCACTTTAACACAACGAACGCGTCTGGGCCTGATATACGTTCAGATGACTGTCCACGACTGAAGGAGTCATTAGTATTCCGGTCCAGGCAGATAATATACGACCACCGCCGGTAGAAGTCGTGCACGATCGAGGGGTTCTTAACCACTAGTTCCCACTATATACAAGACTGATGGGGCCATGAGTCGTACATTTGAACCCGTGGGATTCCACCTGGGATGATAAAATGGGGAAGACCTAAACTCAGATGGGAGGATAACATTAGAATGGACCTGAAAGAGATAGGCTATAATGAGGGTGACTAGATAGAACTAGCTCAATATAGGGATAGGGTGTAGTAAGTTGGACTGGATAGAACTAGCTCAAGATATGGATAGGGTCTAGTGAGGTGGACTGGATAGGACTAGCTCAAGATAGGTATAAAGTGTAGTGAGGTGGACTGGATAGGACTAGCTCAAGATAGATATAGGGTGTGTAGTGAGGTGGACTGAATAGAACTAGCTCAAGATAGATATAGGGTGTTATGAGGTGGACTGGATATGACTAGCTCAAGATAGGGATAAGGTGTAGTGAGGTAGACTTTATAGGACTAGCTCAAGATAGGGATAGGGTGTAGTTAGGTGGACTGGATAGAACTAGCTCAGGATAGAGATAGGGTGTTATGAAGTGGACTGGATAGGACTAGCTCAAGATAGGGCTAGGGTGTAGTGAGGTAAACTGGATAGGACTAGCTCAAGATAGGGATAGGGTGTAGTGAGGTAGACTGAATAGAACTAGCTCAGGATAGAGATAGGGTGTTATGAAGTGGACTGGATAGGACTAGCTCAAGATAGGGATAGGGTGTAGTGAGGTGGACTGGATAGGACTAGCTCAAGATAGGGCTAGGGTGTAGTGAGGTGTACTGGATAGAACTAGTTCAAGATAGGGCTAGGGTGTAGTGAGGTGTACTGGATAGAACTAGTTCAAGATAGGGCTAGGGTGTAGTGAGGTGGACTGGATAGAACTAGCTCGAGATAGGAATAGGTGGCGTAGCCTACTTTTGCAAGTGCGGCAATGTACTTTCTAGTTCCTAATGCCATATAGTGGGTAAGTGTGTAAGTATTATATTTTACTCACATGTTTAACATGTAATGGATAAAGAACGCTAAGAGTAGCTTTGAATGAGTGTGATCATATTAGCATGTAGTGTTAGAAAAGCACAATAAAATTCACATATGGAAGATCACCCCCAATGCGCAGGCTTTAAAATCACTAATATCCCGGTCAATTGTAATGGGAATATAACGCCTCAGACCATTCGACCACCAGTTCAGGTTATTTTCACTGATACAAATGCATTGTATTTGGATGCTATAGTATAAGATATATAATGCATTTAAATAATATTAATTTTTGAGAATATGTCCTTTAAGTAATCATGAAAGGGACAACAGGGTAGAATTATTTCAATTCACTCTAGTCCGGAAGTTTATTTTACCCCTTGTGTTGGCAAGATGGCTTCTGATAGTGGGGTAGGGGTGACAGCTCATTGCCTGAGAGCTATTTTTGTCTCCTAGAGATGAAGCAGAGGAGGCGTGGTTAATGCGATAGGTGATGGACACGAGAGGGAGGGGTGGGGGGGGGGAGCTGTAGGGTTAACATTACGTTAGCTAGAAACAGAGGCTTCTATTTAGCAACTCACTCATAAATAAAATAAAAGGATTTAAAAAGGGTTGATCTCACATTTCACTGTACACACTTCGTGATTATGTTTTTTCATTGTTCAAGTTATATGATTCGTATGTTAATATGAGTTCGGTCCAAACCTGATGAGTCAGCTGTAATGATGAAAAATAACAAATATACACAAAATATTTTAAATATCCACGTGATCTTATAAGCTTTTTATTTGATTTTAATTAATACATTCACCACGTACCCAGATAAGGTTCGAACAAGGACCTCTCCTTTATATTAAATAAAATCCAGTCAAAAACGAGCTTTAGGGCTTTAAGTGGGACGAAAGGGAGAGCGGGTTAAATCCCCTATTATTACAGTTTTTATAGTGAAAAACATGTTGGCCAAAATAAATAAAGTATATCTTCAGTATAAATATTTAATTTAACTTTCTACAAATAGTTATTCCAACATATTTAGATTTTGGTCACGGGTGTAGTGAGATATGACCAATAACTTTTAATATGGAAAAGTGCTGATCAAATTACGCAATGTACATGGCAAATATTAAATAACTGTTGATATTAGGCCAGGGCCCGGACTTGGATGACCTCAAAAATTGGTCAAATGTTGGCCTATAAAATGACCTAAAATTATGAATAAAAACTCATAATTAATGAACTAGACTAAATCAATAACAAGTTTTACAAATGGAAACTAAAAAAATATACGTCCAATGAAAAGCTTTTAACAAATAAATTCTCGTATTCTGCTAGATAAAATATTGATTTACACATATATGCTCCAGGAGTAATAGCTATCTCCTCCCAGCGCAAACCTTTACAGTTCAATAATAATAATTGTATTATATCACCAGGAACGTGTACTTTACAAACATACAAGCACAAAGGATACTAAGTCTATTTCCTACATTATCTTCTTATTCCAACAACTGTGTATTGGAAAATATTTGTTTGAGCATGAATAATTTATAAAATATCAATTTTATTCAAAATTATACATATTCACTATAAAGGCATAAAAATAACTAAAAAATTAATCAAATATGACGCAAACAAAGAAAATATCGCCCAAAAATCTAAAATGACCAAAAATGATCAAACAATTAACTATAACTATATTGTTCAGACCCGCCTCGGTGGCTTAGCTGGCTAACGCGCTAGTCATGTTGTGCTCGAATGCCGAGGACGAGGAGATCGAGGTTCAAATCTCGGTCGGGTGAACTGGGGGTGGTTTTACCTGAATGGTTTTCCACTCTCCCTCCACGAAAATGCAGGTTCACTTTCTCTAAATTCAACCTTCCCAATTCCTAATCCATTAGCGTAATTAGTACGTAAGCGTATAATCCGAACGGGTAGTAAGACGCGGTAATAAATAAAAAAATAAAAAAGTTTGTTCAAACTTATAACAAAAATGTGTTGTAAAAGCCTGATGGGGGGGGGGGGATATCTTTTTCAGCCATTAGAAAGCGTAAAAACAAACCCAGCCCTGGGTGAAAGGGCAACGCCATCCAGATTGCGGAAAGTAATCCAATTTCAAAGGGTCTGTGGGTCGTCAGGATGGTACAAATGGAGAAAACATTTCTCTTGTGTATGATACAGTCGGTTTCAAAGAAATATAGGACACAATAAGACTGTGGATCGTCAAGATGGTACAGACGGAGAAAACATTTATCTTCAAAGAAATATATAACACAACAAGACGGTACAGTTGTAGATTTTTCTGAAAAATCTATTCAGTGTGTGGTAGTCAGTTACAAAGAGACAAGTACCACAACAATACATGGCAACATAATATTTCCCCTTATTATAGGTCTTGTTAAGAGGCATTACTGGTTCTAGTATGGTATAGTATAGTTCTAGTATGTGCGCCAGTACTGGTGGCGCGACTCGCGATTACTTCGTAAGTTCTTGCAGGGAAAATCTGAGCCGCATCATGTTTATTGCGATCAAAGACTCGAAAATCCTTTTTTTTTAAAAAAATAGCTCACCGTTTCTCGTAAACTACTTGCACAGTCACAGTAGGGTTTTTTCAGAATTTGTTATAAAAACTTTAAAATACTTGAGTATATTATTAAAATTCCCATATTCCAATTGGTTTGCTTTGAAAAAAAAATTCTAATGAAAGAACTATAATTAGATTTTTACTGCAGACATATTTTCACTCTTTTTAAAAGTTTTTTCCTAATTGAGATAGATGGGTAGTATAATTGTATATTTCCTGCATATCAATGGAAACATTCACCTTTCTGAATGAGTCAATGACGCAAAATTACCATGCAATAATCCCTTGCATTATTTCTGATTTCATTGATTTCAAATTGGCATTTAAATTATTGCATGATGCATTCCACTTTTATATTACAAATTCAAACAAAGAAATTTCCACCCTTCTGTTTCTGGACGAGCCCGGCCTGAAAATGATTTGCTTTCTCGTCACAGTCTGGAATAATTGAAAATTTCCCAAAATTCTTCATTCACAGATATGTGGAAATCTATTTTGATTGACAACGATATCCCAACTTTAAAATGGAGCATTTCGAAATTATGGCCCATGTTTGACTCAACGTGGGTGTGTGAATCGGTGTTCTCTACGATTATATTCGTCAAATCAGAATAGAGATTTCGAATTGTTGACGTCAATTTGGAGGCAGAGCTAAGTTGTGAATTGAGTTCAGATATCCATCCAATGTTAATTAAACGTGTCAGACAATAAAAAAAGATGGTCAAATCTCGCATTAAATTTTCTTACACATTCAATTCAAACAATTCTCTCATCAATTACATCCGAGGCAGTTGTAGCTAGGTAGTTAAAGTGTGCATATTGTGAATATACTTGTTCAAGTGTGTGTTGTCTTAAATGTTCGATTGAGCAGCTTAATTTCTCAATTTTTACATTTTGTGGCGAATTTAACTTCTCATTCGTCACACCTGTGACTAAATTTAAAAAGTTTAAAAATAATCTGCCCTCTTCTGGTCTAAGGCATAACTCTTACAAAATACTGGATTGCCGATGACGGAGAGATTGGGGTGGGATTCAAATCCTAATCTCTCTCTCTCTCCACGCAAATGTAAGTAGACTTACTCTATATTCGAGCAAGACACGGTGAGATAAAACCACTTGTGTCAAACATATGAACCAAAAATAAAAATATATGTCTCTTCATATCATCGAAAAAAAACTTTGATCCTCTGATACGAGAGAGTTCGATGCAGTATTTTATAGTAAAAATAGAAGATAATACATCTTTAACTGAAATTTTAATGGTGAGTTCAAACACAAGGGTGATTAACGGCTTAGTATACATTCTAAATATTAGAAAGGTATATTAAAGGAAAATCACCCATATTAGCGTGAACATATTAGTTTATAGGAACATCATATGAGAGAAACTACACCTTATGATCTCAGCCGGGATTCGAAACGTGACCCCTTCGTCAACACAGATCAAGTGCAAAGCCAGCTTTATGTTTGTTTTTTGTCCCTGCAAGTACTTAGACAGGAAAATATTCTTGGACATTTTAAATGGAAATTTTTGTCGCAATTTAGCTTGCGAGCTGCCATCTACCAAGTATGTGAATGGGTTGGACTTGGGGAGATGGAACCTATAGCCTATCCAGCGTATGAGTGTTGGTAACTGACATCTAGTAGAAGGTTTTTATTGTGAGCACTGGTTGAAAGTCACTAATGTTAACATATATGGAAATAGTTATTATTTTCATAGTGATATGATATTATCAATCACGCTTCTGATTATACTTTCCTAAAGCTTGTTGTATAGTTCCAGGAGAGTGGAGATGTATTTCTTAAGGCTTTTATTATAAAATAAACGTATTTAAATATTTGGTCTACAGCCGAACCGACATTAGTGACAAAATGAACCACCAAGCACTGTAGTCGCCACGTGATTATGCAAAGATAAAATATAAATATTGTATTTGCTTTATTGTAACTCATTTGATGTTTCTGGTGTTAACATTCTTAAGAAAAATTAAACTGAAGGATAAACTTTAAAACTTTGAATATCTCTATTGTATTTGTTTCATTTAAATAGCCGGGCCTTTTTTTTTCTTCTACAGGACAAAATGTTTAAACTTTTATTTCAAAAATGAAAATTTTCAAGAAAAAAAAATTATGAATAATATTTCTCATCTCACATCTATTTAGTTTACAAAACATAAACATGGGGCGCAAAATATTTGTGTAAAAATATATTCCCCGACTTTTTCTTGATTCAGAAGTTCAAATTGACATGACTAATGTTTATTTAAAAATTGATAAGGGTCTGACCAAAATTAAAATAGTTAATTTGTTAAAAACATATTTTTGAAATCCATTCAAAACTTTACTTTTTAATAAAATTTACTCGGTAAATTTATCTGCTGTAGACAGACAAATATTTAATTTTCTCTGATCAATTACACAATTTCCTGATAGTTCCCCGAGTCTTCTGACCAGTCATGAATTCCCTGACATTTCCATTTTTTTTTTTATATCTCTCCTGAGTCTGGCCATCCTGTATAGTATCCAAAGGTTTTATTTTCCCCTTAATGTACACGGACCAGTTTGTCTATCACGAAGTAATGAGCCAAAGCGTCACAAGGCAGGCGGCAATTAGCCGATAAAGTTTAGACTCTTGACGGCTCCCAGATACTTTACTTCGAGAAAGGAACAGCAGAGTGAATATATATAAAAAAAAGGGCAAACGAACATAATGAAGAGGAAAATCTTCCTGGGGAAAAGTAGATTTTCGATGTAAAAATAAAGAAAAGAAAATGGTGAGAAGCGGGAGAGGTTGAGAAATAAGGAAGGTAATTTTCACGAAGGGGTCTATCTATCTGTTAACTTTCAAAACTTCATGACATTTTGGATCCCACCACTCAACCTAATTTTGTATGGAAATAATTCTCCCGAAGTTAGACATCCCGTAACTTGACATTTTAATTCTACCTCTGAGATTAACTTCTTTGTGTGGTGCGCCCTTTAGACATTTTTTCTGTTTTATCCTCACGATGGGTTTTAGTTTAAAATTAAATATTTTAAAACTACAAATATATATTTGAAACATATTTTAAAGTTAGTTTTCACATGCCATCCTGGAGACTCGAAATTGTTTACAAAAGTATTTTCATTAAATTCCACAGAAATGTAAACGAGCTCCGTAAAGATAAAGCTTTGTGACAACTATGTGAAACTGTGCAAAGTTCTAACCCATTCTAGCGGCAAGGGACTAATACAGAGCGATACATTTTTAACAGCATCACGATTAAAGTTTAATCGACACACGAGCTGGACTTAGAACGCTGAACAAGCAGTTCGCTCTTCTTGAACGTTACAACAGTTCACACGCTCATAAAACCTAGAACATAAAACAAGCAGTTCAATCTTTTTGAATGTCACAACAGTTCACAGGTTCACAGAACCTAGAACATAAAACAAGCAGTTCGGTCTTTTTGAATGTCACAACAGTTCACACGTTGATAGAACCTAGAACATAAAACAAACAGTTCGATCTTTTTGAATATCACAACAGTTCACACGTTCACAGAACCTAGAACATAAAACAAGCAGTTCGGTCTTTTTGAATATCACAACAGTTCACACGCTCATTAGAACCTAGAACATAAAACAAGCAGTTCGGTCTTTTTGAATGTCACAACAGTTCACACGTTGATAGAACCTAGAACATAAAACAAACAGTTCGATCTTTTTGAATATCACAACAGTTCACACGTTCACAGAACCTAGAACATAAAACAAGCAGTTCGGTCTTTTTGAATATCACAACAGTTCACACGCTCATAGAACCTAGAACATAAAACAAGCAGTTCGGTCTTTTTGAATGTAACAACAGTTCACACGTTCATAGAACCTAGAACATAAAACAAGCAGTTCGATCTTTTTGAATATCACAACAGTTCAAACGTTCACAGAACCTAGAACATAAAACAAGCAGTTCGCTCTTCTTGAATGTCACAACAGTTCACACGTTCATAGATCCTGTAACATAAAACAAGCAGTTCGGTCTTTTTGAATGTCACAACAGTTCACACATTCATAGAACCTAGAACACAAAACAAGCAGTTCGCTCTTCTTAAACGTTACAACAGTTCACACGTTCATAGAACCTAGAACACAAAACAAGCAGTTCACCCTTCTTGAACGTTACAACAGTTCACACGTTCATAGAACCTAGAACACAAAACAAGCAGTTCGATCTTTTTGAATGTCACAACAGTTCACACGTTCATAGAACCTAGAACATAAAACAAGCAGTTCGATCTTTTTGAATGTCACAACAGCTCACACGTTCATAGAATTTAGAACATAAAACAAGCAGTTCGATCTTTTTGAATGTCACAACAGTTCACACGTTCATAAAACCTAGAATATAAAACAAGCAGTTCGATCTATTTGAATGTCACAACAGTTCACACGTTCACAGAACCTAGAGAAGAAAGACAGTTCCCTCTTCTTGAATTTCACAATAGTTCAGACATTCACATACCCTATAATACAAAAATGGCATTTCGTTCTTCTCGATGGCATCAAATCATACGAGCATATAAAGTTTACTAAACACTGACTGTACACGGAGTGGTATCACATCATACGATCATACACAATTAATTATAGACTGGATGGTATCAGGTCATAAGAGCATATAAAGTTGATTAAACACCGGATACACAATGAATGGCATCACATTCTACGAGCATTCCAAGTTAACTATACACTGAATGGCATTACATTCTACGAACATGTCAAAAGGCCCGCCCTACATGGGATAACTAATTACGCGGAAACTGGTTTGCAACTATTCACTACACTACCCCTTGTAGTGCCACGTTAAACTGCCATTATCGATTGTTTGGTTCGAGGGTGAGTTCTTGTGAGACTGATACTACGTGAAGGGAAAAAAATGTGTGGTCTGGCTGACTTTCTAACAGCGCTTGTCTATCTAACCGCATCGACGTCCTTGGTTTGGATCCTGAAGCAGGTTGTACACGTACCGATATTATCAGTGTCGGTAAATACAATAACCAGGGTGCTTGTACACACGCCGACAGGATTGTGGCTCCAGTGTGAAATAGGAAGTTTATTTTATTGTGTTTTTTTTCATCTCCGGAGGAGACGACATTAAAACCGAAGTGAAAGAGAATTTTGGAAACACCCAATAGTAACGGCAAGGAATCTTGAACTACTCCCCTGTTTTGTCCCACAAACACACACTGTTCTCTACCAATTCTATCAAGGTCACAATGTCATACTTAAAGCTGCTAGACATTTTTAACCCTTCCAAAATATTACACAACAATATTTAGCCTTTAGAAAGACTTACCAACAGTGCAAGACCACGGAGACGGACGCACAACTGTTCTGTACGCCGATATCGGTGTATTAATCGAGGGGGCCACCGGCATACCTGGGACACGTTGGTGGTGGTCGCCACGATAACGTTGATAATATTGTCGTGTACAGTAGCCTCGTGGCTTCTTTGGTGTTGTATGACAGCTCACATCTGACAGCTGACAGCTTTAAAAAGTTACCAGACCAAATTACGTATCCCTAAGCCGAACCAGATGATCTGCAAAAACATGTGTTTAGCAGCTGTCCCTTCTGACAGTCAAAACTTAGGTATGTACCTAAATGTTGACTGTAAGAAGTCAGCTGTGAGCTGTCAGTGAGCACCAAAGAAGCCGTAGGGATACTGTAGGTACAGCCTCGCCATAAGATTACATGGAATTTCAGTCCCGCCGACACCGACAATATCGGTACGTGTACAACCAGCCTGAGCGGGTTGGTGTATCTGATCGCCCTGGATTCAGGTGCGTCAGTTTATACCTCAGCGCTAGATTCAAATATTATATATAGTGTTTTTAGGTGCCGGTTAGTTTTAACGTCCTCTACCAACGATTAGCCTATACCAAGTTTGATTTAAATTAAAGATAACATATTAATGATTAGGGTTAATTTATACAACACTTTAATTCGGATTAACATTTAAAGGATGAATATTAATATTGAAAGTTGAGTTGGATTGACTGGTTTACCTCCATAACCTTTGACTACGCGAACCTATCACACATCTGATCTGGAAGACAGCTAGATCGTGAGTGTTTCTCCAATTGCCACCGCGAGGGATACTTCTTGCCCCTCACCACGGTCCAAAATAAGAGACCAATTCCCTTGTACGATTTCCCTTGTTAGAAGAAAAATCAGTCCAGTTAACGTTCACCGTCTTAAAAAAAACTGCAACACGGGTCAAATAAATATTTTAATAAAGTTTCTGTTCTATACTGCTAGTTTTTTTTCTGCCAGGATCGTAAGCCCTAAAAGACACAAATGTACCCTTGTTTGGGAAAGTTAAAACAATAAGTGAATCTCTTTATGTCCTTCACTGTGACTCATACATTCAGAAATAGTTGAGATTAAATATATGTTATGCTTCAATAAACGAGATTCATTCAATTCTACTTCCAAATTAAAAAAATCTTCTTCCAGTTATTAGGCCTAAATATATTGGGTGCTTAGGCTGGGTGTGTAGCAACTGAGAGCACTGTCCTAGGCTGCTTTAGTTTGTTTGTAAGTCGTGTGCTAATATAGTGAAGTAATTTACATATTAAATCTTAAATACACAGATAAATAAATGGTACCAAAATGTGTATACTTTAACAAATAGTAAACTACCATATTTTAAATCAAATGTTCAAAAATATGACTATAGATAAGCTAACCTCTAAACGATTTTTATCCAAAAAGTTAGTATAAATTGTTATTTATCATGGCAAACACTTTTGATATCAATTTTGAACAAAAAAGTTAACAAATAGTTATATTTAAACAATAAAATAGTTAAAGCCATTTTCGGAAAGTTTGGCATTTTCAAAACTTTCACCAGTAAACCTTAAACAACACTAATTAATACACCAAAACGTGATCGATGTTGACGCCAAAAAATATGTTTGTATATTATAAAAGGTGTTCTACATGCCCAGTCGTGAGAAAACCAAGGTATACAAGTATGTAGGAAAGATAAATAGTTAATTATCATGAGGACCTCTTTACACATCAATATTTCACTAGCCTTAATCCAACCGCCTCGGCCATCGAGAAAAATCGAAAATATCAATCGCCGTAAGGCCATCCATCACACGGCTTCATAAAATATAATTGTCTGTGTCATTTTCTAGAACTACCTCACTATTCTTCCTAAGCTTATATTCCCGTTCGCACTTCATCTACAACCATCTTTTGTCTTGTCAATAAGAAAAAGGGGAAATAAAACTACGAAACTTCTTATGCCAAGGTAAATAGGGACGTTCATTGCTAGCAGTTCTCAAATATATTTTCATTTTCTGTTGTGAGCCTATAAAAAACTAGTTTTTCTTTGTTAGAGTGAGGCTGAATCTAGATACCTTTTTCATCAAGCCTAGTCTAAAACTTATTAAATATACTTGAAAAATCGTTGAAAACAAAATAATTCTATATATATATATATATATATATATATATATATAAATAAATAAAACTCAAAACTATAGTTTTTTAAGTGAAAATGAGCCCTGTTGGACGTAAGACTTTTTTTTCATGATTTTATAATCTTCCCTTCCTTCCCCCTGGTAAAGGATTGTAATATTTTCCATTATAAACAACCTTCTATCTTAGGTAATTTTGTACGATTTGGTAAATTATATTGTTTTAATCGTTTAGTTATTCATAGGCATAAGGATTTGGTAACACAGCGAGGGATATGAAACTTTAGAATGGATTCTACTTTAAATGCAGTAAAATTAGTTGTAGCACATCATAAGTAAATGAAATATAAGTGAAATTTTATAATTAATATAGTTATTTTGTGACAATTTTTTTTGTCTTACTATTAACATTGATTAAAAAAATAATCTTCCAAAAAATTGATTTTGAACCCCTCCCGCTTTTCTTCATCGTAAGAAATCGTAAGAGAAAATACTGAGCCCTCTCTCCCCAGAAACCCTTACATAATTTAAGGACGGTCCCTTACTATTCTCCATTATTTATCTATAAATATATTGCAAGGTCTATTTGAATATTTTTTACTTTATTTTGGAATTTCTGTGAAAGTTGTAGGCCTACCTATGTTACTTAAGTATTTTATAAAATTTAAAAATTCAACTCCTTCCTGTTTTTTATACTTTTTTAATAATGCACATTATAATTTTGTGATTTTCTAGATATATAAAATAAGGTACAGTAAATGACACCTCTTTGTTTACCCTTTTCCGCGTTACCATAACATTTATCGTGTTAATAAATACCGTGCACGCGTGCATCTGTGCTTTGAAAACATGCTGACATGGGCAAATGAATAAATAGCTACCATGTGTTCGTCTGATAGTTAACAACGTAGCTTCGTTAGCCATGGTTTGGTTAACAAAAGCTTACGTTTCGCTCTTTGTGCGTGCGGGGAATTAAACCTAAAGCCATAGTCATCACATTAGTTTTCAATGATACGGATTTTAAGAGAGAGATGTACAGCACATCTACGGTGGGAGGGTAGATAAGTGACAGAAGAAAGTTATTTATTACTAACATTGTCTGAAAGTCACTAATTTCCACCTATTCGGAAATAATGTTTACCTGCTTAGTAGCCTAATACTATATTATGAATCAAAGGTGTTATCAAACAATTCTAATAATACTTCCAGTCAAGGTTTGAAATAAAGTACCTTTTGATGGCTGTCACTTACCTACACTCATACCGTAGATTAGCTATGCCCAACCTTTAGAGGGATTGTTTTCCCACAACGGTCATAATGATTCCTTAATTCCTTAATTTTATATTATTTATATTCCCTGCTTCCTCCAAGAGATCTGATTATTAGTGATTTATTATAGCTTAATTTAATAATGACAAATTCTTTATCAGACCTCACCCCAATAATGTACCCCCTTGACCAAAAGGAATAAGACCTGTTTTAAAATGTTACAATTTAGTAACAAGAAAAGCTACCGACCGACATCAAGAGTTGTAATGATTAGCCGAGAGAGTGGTCGACTATCATGCTCAGCTCTCACTCCCATGAGTTGTGTTCGGTTTGAATCCCGTCAGAGGTGCAATGGGGTGGTTCTTTATGACTTGTAATTGTCAATGTAGTTTTCCCGCTGCATTTACATGTTAATTCTGGTGCATTCATTGAAAATTTAAAGGAACTGTTTCCATCCTCTGTGGGGTGGGGTCCTAGTGAGTGTGATTTTAGGGTAGTATTTTGTTGTTTGTATAGCATAAACATTTTTTGGCCAAAATAAATCAAATATTTCTTCTATAGAAACACAGAATTTAGTTTTATGCACATGCTAATCAACACAGTTCTTTATTATCTGTCAAAGATGTCCTGGAATTCCATGACAACTTTTTTTTATTAATTTAAAAAGTTTGTCACCAAACGCCGCTATGCTCATGAGAGATATTCAAGAACTGTTGAGAATATCATGTGCGGAAAACTAAACTCTTATGTTTCTATGGTAGACATATTTGATTTATTTTAGCCAAAAAAATGTTATGCTAAATCTATAAAAACTGCAAGATTAGTGCGCTAAACTCGCACTCACTAGCACCCCACAAGTTAATATAGCAGACAGTAGTTTTAAGTGAATTATTATTTTTATTATTACTAATATTATTATGCTACCCACATAGGATAAGGATTAACTCGCATATGTTCTGATTTTATAGTGACAGAGCTCAAATCCCGATCGGGTGTAGTTAGTGGTTTTTCCCCTAATCTGGTTTTATTCTCTACCTCCGTGTAAATGTGGGCATATTTCTTCCTAATCTTTCGCCTCCTCATGTCCGCCATTTTAGTGATTAATAAAATGTGGCGAAAGTTTTTTGTAATACGCTAATGGTCACCATTTGTTCCAACACGTCTTTAAGCCATAATAATAATAATAATAATAATAATAATAATAATATAATAGTCAGATTCCACAAAATGAATAGGTGTATAAAAAAACCCACACACATGAAGAATGTGGATAGTCCCGCCAAGTATTTAGAGAGGGGGAGGGTGGTGTAAGCTTTCCTTAAACCTTTGTTTACAACGTTCAAGAGAAAATTCAAACAATACTCGCTATGCAGGGCAATAATATGCAAAAGACAAGAGCCGTAACTATCTTAAAGCTGTAAAATACTGTAGTTGTTCCACATAGTATAAGACAAGGATAAGATGGGGTTGGGAGTAGGAGGGGGGGGTGTTCCACCCCACCAGACGTAGACTACTAGATACTATCCCATAGCAGACGAAAGCTATCCAACAAAAACAGGAAACGTATATTAAACATAGCGAGCATTCTCAAGCCAACCCCCAGGAGGTTCTAGTATATATAGATATGTATATAGAGTCTTTCCTTTTGAACCTGCGGTTTTATGAACGCCAAGCATGCAAGAATGTGTCGCACAGGACCAAATAAAGGATGGGGGAGGGGGTGGGGGTGGCAGAAGAACATGGAACATCGCCAGTTGTAGCTCAAACACGCGAGAGGGGATTTACAGCAACATTTCAAATGGAAAATTCAGTGGAAATGAAGGTCGATTCTTTGCGGTTTCCTTTTAAAAAAAAATCCTATCTATATTCTCAAATGATAGACCTTTGTGATTATTTTTATTCTTTATTTTTTATGTAGGTGATTTATACGAAGGAGGAGTTATTAATAGGTGGTACTAAGGGCTGTAACCATATTTTTAGAGGGGGGTATCCGGGGTAGTACATGCGGTAGATTACAGTGAAAACCCCTAAACGAAGATAAAATAGATATTTTTAACATTTAATCCCTTTTGAAGTATAATTTAAAGTTTTGTTTTAAGCATAATTTATGTTGTAAGTGTTATTAATTTTATCAGACTTAAAAAACTACTATTGTAAGCTAGCTGAGCTTATTATTTTGTTTATTTATTTGAGGTATTTAACGTACACTTTCTGGACCTTATAAACTAACTTAAATCTAGAAAATACACAACATCCAGCCCCCAGCCGTCAATTCATCATTGTGAAATAATAAACCCACATTTTACCAATGACAATTTTTTCAACCATGCTAAAAATCGAACCCGGGACTCCTACATCAATAGACAAACATGCTACAGCACAGACTGAGCTAAAGTGTTGCACCTGAGCTGATTATATTATACATCATTCCACCTCTACTTCGTATTTATTTAAAAAAATTCCTCACTCGGTGTCTTCGACTAGACTTGAACCATATGACTATTGCTGACGGGCAGAGGCTGTGAAATAATATCTTAGCGCTCTTTGTAATCGCAGAAACTTTCATAAAATTAGACTTTAACTCACAGCGTTCCTCTAAATTGTAAATAAGTACAGTACATTTTACTAAAGTGCAGTGACGTGGCGTGGAGTGTTGCCAGGATAAGCTAAGGCATTTAAAAGTGTGCCTTTAAATTGTTTTCACCTTTTTAATAATGAACATCATAATTTTGTGATTTTCTAGATATATAAAATAAGGTACAGTAAATGACACCTCTTTGTTTACCCTTTTCCACGTTCGCATACCATTTATCGTGTTAATAAATACCGTGTATTCGTTGCATCTGTGCTTTGAAAACATGCTGACATGGGCAAATGAATAAAGAACTACCATGTGTTCGTCTGATATTTAACAACGTAGCTTCGTTAGCCATGGTTTGGGTAACAAAAGCTTACGTTTCGCTCTTTGTGCGTGCGGGGAATTAAACCTAAATCCATAGTCATCACATTAGTCAACACTCACTGGGCAGGTATTAACGAACATACATTTTTTTTGGTGAGGTATGGAGATTGATAAATAGGGAGGGGGGCGAGTAGGAGGTAACATTTCACAGGTACAGTTTTTGCAAACTATGTGCTCCTTGACAACATTCAAAGAGCTTCAACGATTTTGTTCAAAATTGGTATGGGGGACTACTTTACATGATCATTAATAATGTTTCTTAATGTTTTTAAATTAAATTAATTTAAGAGTAGCTTACTAATGACAAATTATAGAATTTTTTTCGGAATTGACATTGAAGAATGAGCTGTTTATAATGGGTATCTGCATAAAGTTTTTCGTGATAAATAAGAATACGTTTTTACTTTTACAAATTATAAACAATTTTAGATTAGTATAAGAATAACTTATTTTCGAAAATTTGAAATTTGTTAAAAAATTATATATAAGGAGAATTTATTTAGCATAACAAGATGATGTATTTGTTTTTATGAGGAAAACTTACTTAAGGGTAGTGTACTCAAAACTTATTTTTTGACATTTTCTTCGGAGCTATAATACACAATATGGGTTTGTGCAAATGTGTCGTACCATTTATTTAACTACGGATGTAACCATATCAACTAATTGTACTCGAATATTTGAAATCCAATTCCTGTGTCCATGTTTAATTTTTTAAATTTACGAATATTTTAGGGAACTTTATCAGATTTTGATGAACGTTTGGCATGTTTGACTGAAGCGGAGGCTCAGGGTTATTTCCTTGTCGGCATTGTTGGGATGTTTTACCCTAGACAATTAGATTTAGTATCCTCAGTAAAACAAATGGTTTTTAAATCCACCCCCTTTATCATTTTTCTTTATGTGAGTAGGTTTAATTAGTAGATGATCTATTAAAACTTATAAAAAATAAACCCCTCACAAATAGGCAAGCTAATAATGGTCGAATCATCACAATAAATGACAGAGTGAAGCAAGGTCTTGTTTAAACTTGATCGTTTGGAATTTCATCTGTATGTTTATTCCGCGATTATGGCCATTGCGTGGACCAATTTTAACGAGATTTGACAGGAACAGTCTTTAAACATTGAGCGAACAACGTGTATAATTATGTTTTGTTTTTTGTCAACGCCTCTAACTACTCATTTGGGTACACATATTAATTACTAATTACGCTAGTGGGCTTGGGATGAGAAAGGGTGAATTTAAAGGAAGTGAACCCAAATTCGCATGAAGGGAGAGTGTAAAAACATTTCGTAAAGTACAGTAGATCTGACCGGGATTCGAGCTCCAATCTTTACATCATCAACAATCCAGTATATTTCAAGAGTGATGCCTTATACCATTTGAGCACTGAAATGGTTGCATGCGTAATGGTTTTGCAATCTGGCTGTTTCAAGATGGTGGCCGCTCAAAATGCGCTTTGATTAGAAGCGCATCCTAAACAGATTTAATTTAAAATGTTAAAAGCAATCAATCAATCGAGCACCTCGTGCGTATCTATTTGAATTTGGTAACGGGAGATTGATGTCTTAAGATATGTGAACAGCGGTTACTTTCTATGAATATAATATGCTATTAAATACAAAGTTCGTTTGTTTTTTGTATAATTTGATCATCAAGGGAAAATATTTTCAAATCCAAAGAGCCCACTTAAGTGGTCGAATGGTCCAAGGTGTCACTCTCGTGTTAAACTGGCCTTTTGAAGACGGGGAGGTCGGAGTTAAAATCCCAACCGGATCTACTGAGGGTGTCTTAGGAAAAAAAAAACTTACCCTCAGTGCACCCGACCGATATCTAGCCCCGATCTTCCTTGTCATCGGCAGTATAGTCTATTGCGAGAGTGACGCCTTATACCATGCGGCCACCGAAGCGTAAGACGGGGAGGTCGGAGTTAAAATCCCAACCGGATCTACTGAGGGTGGCTTAGGAAAAAAAAACTTACCCTCAGTGCACCCGACCAATATCTAGCCCCGATCTTCCTTATCATCGGCAGTGTAGGCTATTGCGAGAGTGACGCCTTATACCATGCGGCCACCGAAGCGAGTTTTAGCTAAATTAATGTGATGTGCTAAGAAATATAACATTATACAAACCTCCATTTTAACAACACGATATTTTTGGCCGAGTGGAGCGAGATTCTGCTTTAACTCGATATATATTTTTTTCGTCTGTCTGTTCCACTATTACTGCCAAATGCGTAAACCAATTCTAACGAAATTTGACAGGGATATTTTTTGAACCTAGGCTGAACAATGTAGCCTATTTAGGTTTATACTGTACATGTTTTCCTGTTTTCTAAATATTGACATATATAGTGAGACTGACGTTTTAAACCACGTAACCAACAGTTATTATCTATGAATATGATGTTCCATTTAATATAGCATTCATTTGCTTTCTGTCTAGCTTGATCATCAAAAGAAAATTTCAACGTAAAATCCAAAGAGAATTTATGAGAGATATTTCAAATTGAAATTTAAAAATAAGATTTTAAATGGAAGGAGCGAGGTCTACTGTTTACAGAACTACAAATAATATATAGTATAATTAATAATAATAGTAATGATAAAAATAACATAATTAGTAAAAATGAAAATTCCCATTGGTGAATAATTAAAAAACCATCATATCCTTTTTTTGAATTTTTAAATATGGACGAACTCGCGGAATATAAAGTAGCAAGGAGAATAAGTGGAAGTGGGGGTTGAGGAAGAGCTCCCACTTCAAAAAATGTATCACACCTGCTTCATCGGGAAGTGGGACAGTTTCGTTCTTCATCCAATCGCTGAAGGATTCTTCCCTCGTCAGCGCTTCTCATCTCAATGGCTCCCCTCCCCGCGGCAACTCATAATGTACGGGTAGCAAACTTTGCCGAGTCGGCCAAAAAAAGACGATCACCCTGATTTTGTTCAAAACGTCTATAGTCCCGGCGCCCTTCCATCCCTCCCCCTCCCTGTTAAGGAGTCACCCATAAACAACGTAACGATCTTTAGTGGGAGGGGGGGACTCTAACTTCTACATAGTGTTACATGAGGGGAGGGGGAGTGCATCTCTGTGTTACGTAGCACAAATCTTATATTTAGATTTCAAAGTTGAGAAAATAATATAATTGTTCATGTTTTCACCGTAAGTTTACTTATAGAAAAATGTCGACTATGAGTAGTGTTAAATCTAAGTCACTCTTTTATTGTCATAAAAGCTTTCTTTGAAATAATGACATTCACTTTTAAAGTAAGGCGAATTTACACTGGTCATCCAGGATTATCATAAATGATGAATAATCGAGAGTGAAGACACTGACTTTGGCCCTGTTTAGCTTACACTGGTCATCAAGGTGATTTAAGCAGTTTACTTCAAAATGGAGGGAACTCAAGTATTGAGAGCAGGTAATCGTATGTTGTGTGAGTTATTAGTTCAGCAGGCTCAACAAATTATGTATCAAAAAAGGAATAGAAGGAAGCAGCGGGCGATGGTGGGTGAAACTCTTGAAGCTGTGACGTAATACTTTGGGTGCATCAAGCACTTTACTAGTGGAATGGACTAATAAAGATGAAGATATGCTGAAAAATCACATTCGAATGTCCAAAACAAAATTGTAATAGTTGTTGGCAAAGGTAGAACCATATATATATACTCAAACAAGCAGTGGTGCACCAACGAGAGGCGCGGGGAGGGGGGGGGGCTTTGAAGACCTGTGATACCGTAATATTTTCTATAAATGGTTCAAGTCTTTACTCTTTGTACATAGAGTTTTGAGCAATTATGTAAACACTAATGTATCAGGAAGAGAGTAAGGTGCAATTGATATCATATGCCCCCACACCCACCAATTGCAATTCCTGGGTGTGAAGAAGAATGTGTAAACACATAACACTTAACCAGTGGCGTACACAATGACAGAGCTTAGGCCGAGGATCCCATTTTGGTACAAATTAGCTTAAATATTTCCTTTTGCATCATTTGAAATCAAATTTTTTTACCGACCTCACATTTTAGGGGGCATCGCTGATTCTCATTCTTTCTTATCCCCTTACTTTGAATCAAATTACCAAATATTACAGTAATTAAAATATATAATGGTGCAAATATGAAAATTATTATGTAAAAAAAAACCTCCCCCAGATCAAAATTCTCGGTGCGCCCCTGCAAACAAGATACACAACTTATATAATGCCTTTATGCTCGACTCAAGCTACAAATAACACTAATATATCCAAGTGATTTAATGTTCCTTAAGCACTCACAATTTTTTATGGTCGTCCTTCCATTTAAAAACCCTGATGTACACACGCAATTACTGCACATCTATTACACATTATGTATGAAGACTGGCGTTCTCTGAAGAGGAAAAGGCAAGCACATATTCACACTATTCATTTTGGATGACTCATCCTCTGTGTTTCATCACCAGTGAACAAAAGTGGGTCGCTGCCAACTTTGTTCATCGTTCATCGTTCCTCTTTGATGATCACTTTAGATGATTGTAACGTTTACATTATTCATTCTCAGTGATTCATTTAAAGTGATCATTGTAAATTCGCATTGGTGATACAGGATGAAAGAGGGAGGGCTCAGGATAAATGTCTACTTGGTGTCACATAGGAGGGGGTGGGGATAAAAATAAGGTAACAAATTTTTTTACGTGTTTTATGGACGACCCCTAAAGAGGATTGCTCTCGATGAGGCAAAAGCACCATCAACGGTACTCTCACGCGCTCTAAGGCATCAAATTGACTGAATTGTCTGTGACAGGGAAGTCTTGGTTCGAATCAGGGGATGGTTCATTCACGTGTGATTTATCACTATGATTTCACCGTCCAATCTCAACACTAGTTGGCATGCATTTTCTCTTAGATTTCCCCATAGTCCCCTCCCTACCCCTTAAATTAAGGCGTTTATAATCTTTGTTTTTAACGGATTCAGAAAGCAAGGACATTTTAGAAAACACAAACATGGTTTTTTTTTCTGCCAACATTGATAATAGCTATAAAAATTTACATTTGCAGATTACATTACTTGACGTATGAATGTATGATCTTACTTTTAGTAACTTATGTAACTGTTAGGTACGGTCTTTCCTAAAAATATCTTAACACATCTTTAGACTATGTTTTTAAAGAAGCCACACAGTTTCACGCAAACTTGGAGTCTGTCCCCTTTAAGTAAAGGATGGCTGTGGAGGAAAAATTATGAAAATAGATTTGTTGTTTTCACTAATAGGCCTACTCGATAAGAGGGATATTATTATTATTATTATTATTAGGCACAAGTATAAATGAGGAGGGTATCTTTGAGTAAACTCACATGTATTAGCGTTTAGAGAGAATTAGAAAACTACATGATAAATTGTTGCACACACCATACCATTTGCCATTTACCATTTGCCGCGTTCTTATTATTTGGAAGTTTAAATCAAAATTAATAATATCATGAACGAAACAATTTTTATCTTTGGACAAAGTAGTTTTAGAAAATAGCTATGAGTTTATATATTTCTAACCTATCACGGTAGCAGAGTATAAAATATTTTAGAAACTCCTACAGACAAGAGCGATAACATATTTTTTTAAATACAAACTTATGCAGTGTTATTTTTAGTATTTTTTTTTACAGATTGTAAAATAAAATTACAAAAGTTTAGATTTTAATTGTTTTTTACATTTAAAAATACAAACTTATTTACGATGTTATTTTATTGATTGTATTAATTTTTTACATTTGAAAATACAAAATTACACCCGGTATTATAAATACTGTTTTATTTTATTTTACTTTTATCCACCCTGTCCCTATTATAAACACAGCAATGACTTTCGTGCTTAGTCTTATATTCACTTAGTTGACTTACCACTCAGTGACAGCTAAATAACCAAATTTAAAATATGATTCTTGATGTAGACAAATTGAGAATATTTCCTCCCAATCACAGTCAGTCGTGGTAACACCCTCCCCAGACCATCCCAACAGATATCACGGGGCAAGGAATCCCTCCAAGAAAGGTATCAGATGGGCGAGGGGGCCAGGGTGACCCAATCACACAGTTTGACCTCCCATGTGGGAGGAGGAACCACTAAACTGGAGGCGGAGGATGTGGTTATATTCTTCCTGGTGGCGGTGGTATGGGAGCCTGTCTGATATCAACCCCTGTTCCAACTCCCATCGCCCCCTATGTCGCCACTTTATTGAATCAGCCACCCTCATCAGTAGTCGCATGGTCTTAGGCATCACTTTCACGGAAGAATAGGTTGTCAATGACAGGAAGATTGTGGTTCTAATCCCGACAGATTGTACTTTAAACAGTTTTTTCTGCATTGTTTCCCACTCTCCCTTAACGCAAATACGGGCATATTTCCTTTATATCTACCTCCATCCTCAATACCTCAAATATGTGGATGCGCTAGCTAAAGAATAAACGAAAAAAGTCCTTGTCAAGAGCTGTGTGCTTGCCTTCCTACTTCATCCGCATTTTAAACAAGAGAAAAAAAGAATATAATTACGATTTAAGTTGAATCCACATTTTTATAAAGTAAAATCTTAATGTTTACCTACAAATTCGGGAACGTGAACCTAAATCATAAGCCAAATCTTAAAAACATGACGTTTTTTAGCGTCGCATCTTACTACCCCATCGGGTTGAACGCATATGCACTAATTGAGCTCAAGTGTTAGGGACGAGGAAGACTGAATTTAGAGGAAGTATACCAGCATTTGCATAGAGATTGAGTTGAAAATGATTTAGGAAAAAAATACACTCAGTTCACCCGATAGGGATTTGAAACCCGACCACCCCTTCATCGCCAGGAATGCCTTAGACCATGCGGCTACCGAAGCAGGTTAACATGAGGATATTCTTAACCTATATACAGACACCATTGACTTTTATTAATATAGATGTGAATACTTAAGGTTAACTTAGGGGACACAATATTGTAGCAGCACTTAACTTACAAACGTACTTAAATTAGGTCAATCCATCTAGTACTAATCTTTGCCTAGCGACCAATGTGATGTATTTATTTTATATCTTACTAAAGTTACGCTTTTAATTTATTGTGTACAAATACAAATAAAAAATATGCCTGAAGTGCAAACCTTCAGGTTCTTATGCCCATTTTCTTTGTTCAAAAATTAATTCGTTTACACACACATACAAAATCTAGTTTAGTTGTATGATTATTATGTCCTTTAGTTCTCTGAATTATTTGGGGAGTATTGGCTGCCTTTTAAATGGGGGTTCGAACCCCAATCTGGTATACTGAGGGTGATATTTCCTAAATGGCTTTTCACTTTCCCCTATGCAAATGCGGGTGCACCTCCTTAACCTTCCTCAACCCTACTACATTAGCGTAACGACTACATATGTGTATAGTCCGAACGGGTAGTGAGACGCGGTGATAATAAAAAAAAATCTCCTATCGTCGCCACAGAGTCGCGTCGGTCAGCTTCTTGCGTTGTCCCCGCTGGTTCGTTTCTGCATACATCTCCATAGTATCTGACAGCATGACGTCAGACGTCATCCCCTCGCTCAGGGCGCTACAGTGCTTGGAACAATATCTGCTCTACTTTGGAGGAGCATACTATCGTAAGGGCAGAATCGAGATCCCTGAACGAACACAATGTACGTGTTTTGCCCCGTGTGATATGTTTTTACCCCCTTGTTCCCATGTGACCAGCTATGCATAGGCTCTGCCCTACATATCTCACGTGAGACATTTTCTGTATTTGCGCCGACACCTGATCAAAGAAGTGATGAGAACATATCACAGGTACAGTGTTAAGATGGTGGAGACATTCAATTAGAGCCCATTCTAATTGCGGAATAAAGTATTCCTGTCAGCAGACATTCAATTAGGGCCCATTCAAATTGCGAAATAAAGTATACCTGTCAACCGATCCCCACAAATTACAGAACAACCTGTTATATCATTCAACTCCTAACCACTAACCACTAACCTAACATAATTTAACCTAACCTAACCTCCATGTTCCATTATGAACAAAGTCTTTTATCATTCTAATTGCGGAATAAAGTATTCCTGTCAGCAGACATTCAATTAGGGCCCATTCGAATTGCGAAATAAAGTATACCTGTCAACCGATCCCCACAAATTACAGAACAACCTGTTATCTCATTCAACTCCTAACCACTAAAAACTAACCTAACATAATTTAACCTAACCTAACCTCCATGTTCCATTATGAACAAAGTCATTTAGGAATTTAATTTTTACTCCGCCGTTCGTGTAAGGGTATTACCGAGCTCGGATGAGTTGTCCCTCGATTCATGTGTACCCGTATGAGTTGCCCCGCTATTCATGTGCACATCTCAAAATGACCACCTTAGGCCTGAATACGAGCCTGCAGTCGTGTTATCGTGGGATGCCGCACTATTTCAAAAATACATTGCAACACAATGTTTGCAGTCAGGCCAAAGGTGGCTATTTCGAGCACTTTTTATGGTGTTTAATACCACCACATTACTGGAATACAATCAAGACTATAAGTCAGAACCAAGGTCGAATGGGACACATGCTTATATGAACTTTCCTCGTTGTTTATGTGTCTCCTGTCAACCACTGAAGTGAGTCCCACATGTTACGGTACACACTGCACAACAGGTACGGTTTTTAATAACAAGATTTACTTCCCCTGACGATACTCCACGACACATCACCGTCACAAGCGTATCTGTCTGTGCTAATGACTGTCCTCTCTGGTTCAGCGGCCATTGGAGATGTTTGCCTGATTACTGTTGCTTGTGATCGCTCCAGTGACGTAATGAAAGGGGGTAAAGACTCCCTCTAGAGGCTAGCCACGTCTCTTACAACTTAATTTGCGACGCATTGTTCTGAGAGATGACGATAGGACTGGGGGTGGTTCACGCATTTAAACAAAACTCCAGGATACTCTTAAATTAAAGGTATTTCACTAACGGCTAGTTGATAACCTAGAAACAGGATCCAAATATATCCAGACGTCCAGACGCGTATTCGCGGGGGGAGGGGCTGTCGGTCAAAGGGTCAGTTGACCCTCTGTGAAGGCTAGAAAATTAATAGAAAAATCAAAATGAAAGTTCAAATTTAAGAAATAAAATACAACACAGATAAATTAGGGTAAATTATACCTTTTTTAAATATATTTTTACGCGCAGACACCTCTTAAGCCGGGTCCACACGTACGTTAAAAAAATGGAGAAGATAACCACGTTTTAAAACATACATAATATTAAATATAAATGAGAAATTATCAAATGGCTTTAAACAGAAATCTAATATTGTAAGTAACTATGTTATTTATAATTATGAGCCCCCTATGAAAATGACCCGGATCCACCCCTGCAGACGTCCCATTAACACAGTGGCGTGCTGATAGGGTAGTAATTGGTTTAAACTATACCTGTAATAGGGTATTAATCCCTATCACCCCTCATTAATGCACCCTTTGGTCGGGTGCAAAAAAAATTCATAGGAGGTATAACAATCAGAGCCTATGTATGATTGGTCGAATGTTGACCCAGGGAGGAGAACATATCATAGATACAGTTTTGACATTCCATACCACACCACTATATCAATATTAGGTTTTATAAACCTTGGTTATTATTTATTCACTTTAGCACCACCTCTTACCATACCCGTTTATAATCAAATGTACTAATCGCAATAATGTGTTAGGAATGAGGGAGGGGTGATTTTTTGAGGAAGTTTGTCTTCATTTGCGTGGAATGAGAGTGGAAAGCCATTTAGGATAAAACCACCCCCAGTACACTCGACTTAGAGCTATGATCTCCCCGTGATCGGTAGCTTGGTATATTGCGAGAGCGATGCCTTAGACCGTTCTACCACCGCGCGTAGCTCTAGCTATTATCTGACTTCTTGTATCAGTCCATATGTCGTTTGTCTACGGACAACGGACAGATGGTCCTAAGTTAATTTTCAAGTATTATAGAGAAAAACTATATTTGGGGTAGGATTTGAGTTTACTTATTCGTGGTGATGAATAATTGACAGTCGGACGACTGAGGTTTTGTTTAGAATTAAGATTAGTTTTATTTAGTTGTGTACTTATTGGTTTAGAAAAGACGCGTTAGATGTTACAAAGGAAATAAAATAGTTTATTTACATTATATTTAGCATTAACATTCTTCTAAACACTGTGTTATGTACATCTGACATCGCACGGTCTCAGACACCAGCCTCACTTTATACTGGACGACTTCCTATTAGATTACACTCGCCTTGGTGGCGTAGTTTGCTAACGCGCTAGTCGTGTTGAGCTCGACTAATGAAGACGGGGAGATAGAGGTTCGAATCTCGGTCGGGTGAACTGGGGGTGGTTTTTCCTAAATGGTTTTCCACTCTCCCTCCACGCAAATGTGGGTTCACTTCCTCTAGTTCAACCTTCCCAATTCCTAATCCATTAGCGTAATTAGTACTTAAAAGCGTATATCCGAACGGGTAGTAAGACGCGGCACTAAATATTATTATTAGATCATGTTTAGAATCCCGGTAGGGTGTTGTGAGGTTGGTGTTTATTTGATGTTTTCCCACTGTCCCTCCACGCTGATACTTGTACATTTCCCCTTAACTTAACCTTTCTCATTCTTAATCCATTAGTGTAAATATACGGATAGCTCAAACGGGTGGAGTGATATTCAAACTAGTAAAAAGTAGTCTTCAAACCCGCTTCGTTGGCCGCATAGTCTATTAGCCGATAAGGGTATAACCCGAAAGGGTAATAAGACGCGATGCTAAATAATTTCTAAGAGCCGAGACTATAAAGATCATTCGGATGACAATAGCTCTCTGATGCATAGAGATTACTATGCAGGGACCGATTATATGTTGTCTTTTCAAACGAGCTTTATATTTATAACCTCAGCTCTCAGTATTCACTCTCGCAATAGAATAGACTGACGATGACGGGGAGATCGGGGTTAGAATCCCAGTCGGGTGTAATGAGTGTTTTTCCTCAATTGTTTCCCTCCTCAACCTCCACGCAAATGTGGGTACACTTCCTTAAAATTAAACCTTACTCATCCTTAACCCCCAAGCGTAATTAGTACATAGGCGTATAGCCTGACAGGATAGTAAGGCGCGGTGCTAAGAAAAAGTAGTCTTTTAAATATTATTTTCTTTGTTCGTTACTATGTTTAAATGGCGCTTTTAGCTATAGATAAAAGCGGCGTTGTTAGGAAATTTCAGGTCTAAAAGCACCATTCGTTCCTGACTTTCAGAAAACTAGTGAAGTACCTGAAGGGTCCTTAAGTCAATGGTTCTCTTTATAAACCCAGTATTGTGGGTAGGTGCATTGTCCCGTGATAACAACCGACCAATACAATGCTCCCCCAGTGAAATACTCGCCAATGATAGCGAGCTCATGGAACAGGAACCAAAGAATAGTGTAGCCTACATTGTAAGGTTAAGAAAGAGTAAAAAATATGATTTTATGTCGATTATCACAACAAACTATTGTTATTTTACTGGCATTGAAGCGATATGTTAAGAGCACGATTTTACAGATGGGCTTCATTTTCAACTTAAATTTGTAACAGTTTAAAAACTGACAACGCACATTTTAGTACAATATTATATTGTTTATAATATGACGTTGAAATAGAACATTCCAGTATTTAAAACAAGAGTAGTCCCTATATTAAGATAAAATATTTTCTTTGTAGACTCAATTTTCGGTATTTTCTTTTCTTTTCATAGCCATTTACATAAAAATAACTCTATTCAAAGCAATTATGCGTAGTTAATATTCCCATTTTACTTATACATTTTAAAAACATATAGCAAAACAAAACTGAAACTGACACGTTGGCGCAGAAACTGACTTTTAAAAGTGACGGTACACAGTTTCACTTTTTTCTTTTCTTTTTGAAGACGCTTTGTGTTACATCACAGCTATATGCATTGGTGGGCATGTGAGATATGGCATCAACATAATCTAGTCTGGTCTGGCAGTGACGCGGAGGTTCGAATCCCAGTCTAATGTACTGAGGGTGATTTTCCCTCAACAGTTTCCCACTCTCCCTCCACGCACGTACTCATCCCTAGCCTATTAATTTAATTTAATGCGGATGAACCCGCTTCATTGGTTGAATAATCTAAGGAAGGAGTTTACAGCCGTTTTGAAATCCATCAACTTACAAACTTATCTAAAGGTATCACCCATCGTTTCTCAACTCTACTTTTGCCCTTCTTTTGTCTCTACATTTATTCTCTAAATTCAGGGTTTCATCAAATACTTATGTCCCCACTAGTCTAGAAAATTTATTATAAAAAAACTTATTTTAATATCAAACTATATAGTCTTTTTTTACATCACCGATTATGACCAAACCAGTAATTTTGCCCACACTCAAATATTATCTGCAAGTAATTGACAGTGGCGTGGTGTGGACTTTGATAACTGACTACCCGTGAATTATTTTCATTTCTCAATAGAACACTAAGTTATCAATTATTTACATCACCAAGTCAGATGTATAGAGCAGAATTGCAATTAATTGTAATTTATTGATGATTTTCTTAATTTGAAATTTTTATAACATGTATCTGTAAGTTTGGTTTAAAATAGGTAGATTCATAGTTACTAATTAATATTGACTAAAAAATAGTTTACTGATAACCTACTTTGGAAAAGGAAGTCCATACAAAAATAGAATATAAGGGAAAATATACTCGATAGTGTCGTAGCTTTTATTTTGTTTTTGCTAAGGTAGATTTCACCTTTCTTGAAGGCCCTTTAAATTAACTAATATTCTTAACCTATATTTTAAATAAGTTAGATGCAATTTGTGCCCACACCAAAGTGTTTAAAATGAAGAAAGCAGAATATCGTACTATAATGACATGCTTATTTTGGAAGGTTAACTAAAGGTCAAACTTGATGTGGAGGGAAAGGGTGGGGGGAACCAAAATATGTATATGGGTCGTAAAGACACAGCAGCGCCACTACACTGTATATCATCTCTATGGAAACTTCAAGGCGACTATTGAGAAACAGCGCTTCTAGTCTCTTGTTTTCATGTGGTCAATCTTCCCTTTAACATAAGACACACCTCGCAACACTGGTTCATCAAGGTTGCCAGTAGCTCCTTCTTACCCCAGCACACCACCTTCCAACATAAACTGAAAGCGAGGAGTTATGAAAACAGCTAACCGAGAAAAATAAGCTAAAGTTCTCGTCCATAAAACCTGCAGTTTCCTCAAAGGTGGTATCCAGTGTAGCAGGCGTTCGCGCGGGAGCTCAGAGCCGCGACATCTTCCCAACAGTCAGTCGTTCATCCATGACACTATGGGCGCACTCGTCTGTAATGAGTTCTACGATCGGTCCACGATTCAGTTGGCTGCCTTTCCCCCATTCAAAGTTGAACATAACAATCTGAACCCTATGTTCTTCCTTCCAAGCCCCCACCTCCCCGCCCCCCTCACCCTACATTCATAACTCAATTCAACGTCGAGCTTCCATCGCGTGGATGAAAATAAACTGCACGTTGTTGATATGCGAAAATGTGGTCATTCATTTTTGAAGAGGAATGAATTCCAAATTAATCACATATATATATTTTTAAACGTGTACATTTTATAATATTTAACATTTAATTAGCAACTTTATAATAATGTAACTAAACAACACCCGTTTCGGTGGTCGTATGGTTTAAGGCATCACTCTCACAATAGAAAAGGCTGCCAATGACCGAGAGAAATAAGGGTTTGAATTCCGGTCGAATATACTGATGGATTTACCTGAGCCATTCTCCCTGCAAGCAAATGCGGGTACATTTCCTCCAAGTTCTACCTTATTCATTCTTACTCTATTAGTAGAATAAGTGCGGGTAATATGGAATACCATTTACTTTTTCATTAATATCATAGCGTATTTTCCCATTTTGTCATTGAGTTCCATATTTAAATTATAATTAAAATGTTTGAACTATTTTTAGTTTTTTAAAGTAAAATTAATAACTTGTAATTTCCTGTAGGAGCACTTTAAAAGAGATGTGTAATAAATGAGGGTGCTAGGGAATAGGGAGAGCATTATGGAATACTACACTTTTTATATAACAAATTAATTATATTTACTAAAATTAACAAATGTTTCATAAGAGAATGTAAAAAAAACATGCAAATATTATGTGTAAAAATATAAAATGGTAGTATTAATGAATCATTGAAATAAAACATCATAATAAAAAAATAACTAATTAATAAATCAATATTAATAATGAATTATTACGATATAATATACTAAAATATTGTATCAGGTTACATTGTTCTCTTAATAAATTTCTTAGGTGTTAGGAAATATGTTGAAGCTTACGTCGGCAAAATAAATCACTTGCCAAATACTTGAAAAATATGCGGGCATTATGGAATAGTAGTATTCCTTATTGCCCAACTCGCCATTTTGGGAAACAGTATTTTTGGTTAGGTTATAGTAAAGTTACAGTAAAATAATGTTTTACCTCAAAGATAAGCATGAGTGAGCCTTAACCTATGATTTGATTAAAATTGATTAAAATTAATAAGAACAGTAGAGTAAAGAAATATAGCATAATAAACACTAGCCTCCAAAAGTTTTTGTGACAGCCAAAACAAACAATCGTCTCCCACAAAACAATCAGTTGATTTGTTGAAGTGAAGGCGTCACTAGCTGTACGAAATTTTTTTCTGTAATAGTTGAAATAGTTAACGATAGATTGTGACAATTAACATATGAGAAACAATAGTATTCTGTATCGCCCGACTATTCCATAATACCCGCATCTCCTCTATAATATATAAATAATAATAATAAATAAAAAGTAAATAGCCCAGACGGGTAATCAGATGCGGTGAACTAAAAAAACTAAACACATACATTATATACAGTTTAAACCCGCACTTATGGTCATGTGGACAAAGGTGTCATAGTTTTATATTAACAGACGACTTACAAGCAAATAATTCTATTTTTTAATTTTGTACAACCACAACCTACACTAACTAACCAACCAAAGTACACAGGGGGAGGAGAGCGAATGGTAATGAAATGAATCAGCATTTGTTTGAACAGAGCATGGAAAACCACTTATGAGAAAACCCATCTCTTTTTTTCTCCAGTGTGCCCAGTTGGGATTGAACCACGACTTTCTGTGAGATATCTAAAGAACACAAACACAAAACAAATATTACATTATTTTAAACGCAAAATGGGATTAAACCCGGATTTCTGAACCCTGTTTAAATTCTCGGTTACAGAGATGGCTATTTAAGGGTTAGTTTATTTTTAAGGAGGCTATGATTAACGACCAACTCTCTATGTCAGGGTACAATATTTTGGATTTTGTCGTCGAGAGTAAAAGTGGGGCCAGATTTTATACTTGTTTACTTTATTATAACTCTGTGAAGTATGACCCTGCGCGTTAAAGTAATTTGGCCAATCCTATGTTGATTAATTATCCTCAAAATCTAGATAGTGGTGTCAACATTTTGAATCATTACTTTCGTCCAAACACTTCATCATCTATGTGGCTGTCCTTTCTCGTGGCTAAGTGTCTAATCACGCGTCTACGGACCCCTGTTCAACTCCTATTCCAGTTGCTTTCATATTTACAAGTTGAAGTACACAGACTTGTCTTTGAGTCCTTTTTTTTTATAAACTAATAAATCAGTCAATAGTAACCCACATCGTTGGGCACAAATAATAAATAGGAAAACTAACCCTAATCTCGTTTAACAGTGACAGGAAGGTCAGGGTTTGAATTCCAGCCATTCGCATATAAATTACGCCACGTTGTAGGGATGAGAAAGCTAAAAATTACATGAGTTATACTCGTATTTGTGTAGCAGAGTGGTAAGCCATTCAGTAAAAAAACAACCTCAAAGCTCATCAAGATCTGACAAACTATTCCGGTGGCCGCATGGCCCTAGGCTTTACTATCGCAATAGAATATATATCCAATGGCAGGGAGATTGGAATTCGAATCCCGGTCGGATGTACTGATAGTGGATTTTCCTAAATGGTTTCCCACTTTATATCCATGCAAATGCGAGTATACTTAATATAATTTAACCTTTCTTATCCCTATCCCATTAGAAGCTCTGTCAAATATCTTAAGAAAATTAACTCACAAAATTGTAAATTACGCCATAATCTGTTTTTTCCCTTCATAACACTGATATTACTCAAACAGTGGCGTCGTTATAAAAATAGCAACGAGATAGATTTAAATTAATAACCTTATCTTAAATTTAGGTTATTCTTTTTATCACAAACAAATAGGGGTGGCTCGTCTGTTATTGCCAAGGTATATCAAACTTGGCGCGACTGTACCACCACATAGCACACATAAAATAATGTAATGGACGATTGTGTGTTTGGGTGACCTGGTGGTCTAGGGGTAAGGTGTCAGACTTCTATGCTGGCGGCCGGGGTTCAATCCTCGGTCCCGGCAAAGATTTATCTGATTACCAAACCCTTCCTTCACCTCTGACAAGNCATTTCATCTCACAATCACCCTACCATTACACATTAGCGTAAGTGCGTATAACCCGAACGGGTAGTAAGACGCGGTGCTAATAATAATAATAATAATAATAATGATTGTGTGTTTATCGGATTCAAATGACTCGTTTGATACTGCATGGGAGGAAACAATCTACCAATACAACCTCGTAAATTGTTGCTTGCTTTGGTAATAGCACACAAGCAACTCTAAAACATTATTTGGGGGTTTTAAGGCTAGGAGGGAGGGGCACTTTATAACCCTCTCCATCTACTTAAATAGGTTTAGTGACGCCAATCTACTCAAAACTCGACAAGCAGCTAACAGTAACACTTTCAAGATAACACAAACAGTCCTTTACTAGTTATCTCTAAAAGTTATTAAATTATCGCTCTTATTAAAGAATTTAAAGTGTAACACTATATATTTTCACTAACTTTTATGCTTGACCAAATAACTATTTGTTATATTGTTTAGTTCAGGGTGGTCCGACGTTTTTGATCTCAAGGGCCAAATATGGCCATGACTTGGCACCGTGGGCCAAAGATATAGGCCTACCTAGTAATCCCATAAATTTAGTACAAGCCCACAAACAACACTTAATAAACAGTTGTTTTCAATACTTATAATTTTTATTTTTTGTTGGTGGAATTTTTCAAATTTTACTGCAAAAAAATGTATTAATCTTCCAATCCAATCTTTCACAAAATTACTTAGCACTATAAATATATAGGTCATATTTTTAAGAATCAACTGGAACATTGTGTAGACAACTCTTGTTGTAACTTCTTGTTGCCGTGACGTTGACAGTGATTCACCGGTTGAGGTTTAGTGTTTATGTTTCCTTGGAGCAGACGTCATTTAAATGTAGTAATTACACATTCGTACAATTAGTGGAAATATATCAAAGTTGTGATTACTTAAGGAATCCTACTTACATAAAATATAAAAAAGTTGAAACGGAAAAAAATTATGTCTAGGATAAATTATGTGAGGTTAGCCTACTGGTATATATGTGACAGAAGTAAAACGAAAAAATGAAGAACATGATTGCGCAGTTTTACAGAGAACGCCAAATATATAACTTGCTAAAAATAATAATCTGGAGTTGGGGTTGCATTCACTCGAAAATGAATCGCCAATGAATAAATACTTGATATTTTTTTGCGGACAAAAACAAATCTTGTCATTGAACTGAAAAGAGACTTAGTGAAATACAGGTAAGTTGATTCCGATCTTAAAATAGATAATATAAGATTCTGCTGCTAGTGCAACAAGGTGGTCTTTATCACCATTGGGCCACATCTTGACTGAATGAGTGGATTCAGTAAAGACGGTTTGTTTCATAAAACAATGCGAGACATAAACAACCAGAAACAAACCCGTAATGTTCCTCAAGTTGAGTCGCTCCAGTGGAGACAAAATGCTTACGCTTGTCGACATGGGCTGCTAAATTCTGACACAAATAGCAACATAGACTAACAAAAAGTTCCTCATTGTTTCCGTTGGCGGATAATACAACGATTTCCTGCGCACACATTCATTCAAATACCACCTCCACTGCTATCCCCGACACAAGGCAACGGGGAAGGGGTGATATGGCGGGATGCTCTTCTGGTCCAATTACCAGCGGGCGACGCCCACTCAGCTTCCCCTTCCTTCTTCCCTTCAGTTCGACCTCGCAGGCAGAGAACACTCCAGGAATTCATTACCTTTTATTTTACACAGACGTGTTTACAACCGAGCACGTTGACAAATTTTACATTCCAAGTTCCCCCCCTCCCTCCCCCCGCACTCACTCATTTATCGTCTTTTACCTAAACATAAAAAAATAATCATTTAAATAGCAGTCATCCACGACCCTTTCAACTAGTTATTGATTTGCCTTCGTCGCCTTCTTTTACCAGTAAAGTTCATAAAAATCACATAGGGATTATTTAGGAGATTTGTAATACTACCCCTTTCTCTCCCAATAAGAAAATTTAAAAGAAAATGATCTTGCCTTATTTGATATATTATAGTTTTTTCCACGCCTCATCTGAGTCATTACACTAATGGGGTAGAAATTAGCAAGAAGGCATTTAGAGAAAATGTACCCATATTGCATGGCGGAAGTGGTAAACTATATAGGAGAATCACCCTCAATACACCCAACCTCCCCTTCACCGGCAAACTATAATCGTGTAACATTAGGGGGCTGCAGGTGAGTTGGGGCCGCGTGAGTTGTTTACCTCTAAAGATACATTTGAATTGCGGCCCCTCATTTTTAAAACCACGTACGAATTGTGTACCGGGGTGTTGACCTAACCTAACATAGCCTAACCTAACAAACCTTCAAATTCTTGCCAAAGCCACTGAACGACAAGAACTGAGGAAGTTTGAATTTTACGAGGGGTGTCGACATGAGACGATAATATTTTCTATCTTACATTTGAGACAGCATGAAATAAAGCACACTGCTAATTAGGTGGACGCAACTATCTACAATCCAAATCCACTCTATTTCTTTCACACAAATACACAGAATCATTTTGCTTTCAATAAGTAAAATGTATAACAGATGGACTATAGAATCATTATTGTAAAAAGATAATGGGAAAACAATATTTAAAATATCTGAAAAGCCACCCTCATGTGGTTGGAGTTCAAACCGAAACCTCCCTGTCAAATTCACTTCCGCTTAGTGCGAGTTTAACACTTTATAGTGCTCCCCTAACGCTACAGGATTTTGATACAACAGGCAGTAAATATTCAATAATAAACAAATAATAAATTATGCAAAAAATATCTCTGAAAACAATATTTAATTATTATGTTTTTCTTATATCTAAATTTTCAACTTTGCCAATAATCAATAAAAGGTCTAATAGCGTGTGTTCGTATTCATCCTGACGTCCTTAGTTCGGATCCTGACCAGGTTAGTATACGACCTGATTTCCCTGGATTCACGTGCGTCAGTTTATATCCCAGCGCTATATCTATATATTTAAATATATTGTGTTTAGGCGCCAGGTAGTTTCACGTTCTATACCAACGATTAGACCTGGTTTGAGTCAAATGAAAGATTACATAAATTAAAGATCACAAATTATTTAGGATTAATTTATTTTCTGGATATAAAATAACGATTATTAATAATGCAAGTTGAGTTGGGGGAGACTGTGTGAGTGCGTAAGACACGTCCAATCTTTTATAACGTGATCTTCACCTCTGACAAGACATCTTGTGAATGTGAGGAATGCCAGGTCTCTACCGTGGTTCGGATTCCACGTTAAACTGTAGGTCCTTCATTTCATCTCACAATCACCCTACCATTACACATTAGCGTAAGTGCGTATAACCCGAACGGGTAGTAAGACGCGGTACTAATAATAATAATAATAATAATAATAATAACGTGATCGGGAGTGGTTTTAAAATAACTGCCGAGAGGGATTCTCGCGACCCTCACTCACCACGTCCCCTTGCCTATTTGGACAATTTCCCTTCTTAGAAATAAATAGGCCGAGGTCGCTTCACTGTCAGCTACCAAAAATGCCATTTAGCTTGTGAATATATTTTATATAATTTTTACTTTTTTTTTAGTGTTAGTTTTTAAGGATCGTAAATACAAAAAAAAAACTATATGTATCGTACCCTTATTTTAGGAAATAGGACCAAGAGACGCTTCAGTACGCCCTCCACTAAAATTCATAGATACTGATAAAGTTAACATAAAATATTATGTTACACTACGTATTATCTTGCTGATAGGGCAATCTTATAGACAAATATTCCAAGAATGTTACATTTGTCTATGTATTATCTTGGTGATAAAACGATCTTATAGACAAATAATAAATAGACCCATATTGGTGATAGGACGATATTATAGATAAATAATAAATACCTCTCGTTTTTCCAGTAATTTTACAAAGGATCAGGTATTATCTTACTGATAGGCCGAGCTGAACTTAAATGCAGAAAATAAATAATTGTAAGCACCGGAAAAGATTACCTGAAGATCCTCTCTACCTGTTTTTCGTGACCAAGGAATATAATATAACTACTGATAACAACGTGCTATTAGAAGTGAAGACAACTTGGCTCTCTGTCGAGTAGTGAAACGATAAAACTTTGTACTCGGGCGGCGGACACAAACTGTAAAATGGAGGGGAGAATACTCGGATGAAATGTAACTGCCATCACTGTGAAGATATTGAATGTAAATCTTGGGAGGTAGTATTTTCCAACCCCTTCATCCAATGAGGGTTGTTAAGTGTAGCGTAGTAACATACGTAGATAAATATATCTGTCTAGAGTAGTATAGAGTGCGGATATATCTTGCATGCAAGGCCGAAATTCCTGCTGGGAAACCAAACAAGTTATAAAACCAGCTTTATGGCCCTTGGAAAGAAAGACAGTCGGGGAAGCTATAAAATGAGCTAGGGTAGCACCTTCCAAACCATAAAAAATATAACATGAACCTAAATGAGTAAAAATAAACAATGGGCTAGCTAAAAAAAACATGCAATATTGTTTTTCCTATAGTTTTTTTCTTACATCAGGCTTGATTCATACTTAATGTTTTTATAAAGTAGATCTCTAGTGACAGAATTAAACATCAGTTAAAATAAGAATCTTAGTAGGAAGAAATATTCAGAAAATACAGGCTATATTGTTGTTAGTGTTGTTTAATTGGTACTATCTACCATAAAAAAAAGGAATAGCTTATGATCACATTAATTTACGTATGAATATATTAAAGAGTTTTAAAAGATTCCGTAACTGTCATATTTTTCCATAGCAGGATCCTACATTAGTTAAATAATAATAAGATGTAATTGGTGAATTTTAAGAAAATATGGTTTACTTGTTTGGTTATCAAACTCAGGCCTTCAACGTCAGATTACGCTGTACAATATATGTGAACCACCCTGTCAGCCCCAAACACATGTTACAGTTTAATACAGTTAATTTTTACTACGTGACTTTACAATTATTTTTAAAAGCACTAACATCGCATCATAAAAACACTTGGGGTTAACTTTTTCCTCACTTACGGTGGAAATTTTCATCTATTTCTGGAACCGTACATTAATCCTAAGACCAGGATAGATATTTTTTTTATATTGTAAATTTAAATGAAAAATAAATTTAGTAAGAGATTCTATTAAAATGTGTTTTATGTGTTAAAAAGTTTCTACTCACATTTTTGTAGCAAATACATGTACTAAAACCTTATTTATGCTTACATTAAAGCACATTTGTGTGGAACGTCAGAAAAATAAGATAAATGTAGAAATAAATATCCTCATATAAAAAAAATGCGATCCAACCCTCAAACTGAATCCTAGTTTAAAAATAGAAATTTCCCCTTTAGAACTGTGAATTTATAAATAATACTCTCGTACCACCCATTACTAACGTTTAACATCGCTTGTTATAGGTATAAGTGTTCTACTTGGTTCGTTTTAATTACGAGCCCATAATGATTTCATCGAATAGGACAACTTGCCGCAATCAAAAACTGACATTGTTAAGATGAGGTTTGCACTTGAGCACATTAATTAAACCTCAGTGATTCATTTCCACCTTGCACATAATTGCGGCCTTTCCTGCTGTCGTAGCAATGAGAATTGCGCAGGGTCACGCAAGTCCTTGTTAATAAACGAGGCCTGAAAATACCGTTGTAGTAACTATGTGATTTAAGCTATTACTCCTTAAATACACGAGCTAAAATGTATACCCTAAGTACCAAACAAAATATTTTAGCATATTCAGTTCAATTTTCCACGGAAAGGTCTTGTGTGTATATATATATATATATATAAATGTTTTTCTGCTCAACAGTGAAAACATTTTAATATTTTATTAATATTGATCATATCCATCAAAATAAACAGCTTCAAATCATATGACCTAACGTGTTAATGAGTGAAGGTAGATCCGGTAGCTTTTATAGCTGTCAAATAAGGTTCTTTATATGGAAATTTGACTGTATGTGTTAATTAAAAAGCGACTCGCACTGATGGGCAAATGGATGAATAATAAAAGCACAATAAGATAAATCTATAAATTATTAATTATATAATTAACACTATCCCTTAAAAAACTATATATTATACAATATAATGGTTTTAGTAGTATTCTGGCGGAAGAAACATTTTTAAAATATAACTTTTATTTTTTGCTGTCAGCTTTGACCACATTCTACTAAATTGTTAGCATTAGCTCTTAAGTGTTGACATTATCCATCAACATTGACAATTTCAGATCAAATTATTTGACGTATGAATACATAAATATGGTATAAGCAACTTTTATAACTGTCAAAAAGTTTATTCCTATATGATTCAGACTACTATTAATTTGATTTGATGATACCTCCTGAAAGCGTAGCCCACACGCCAAACACAAAAGCGTAATCTTTAGCCTACCATCTTAACTTTAAGGCGCCGTTTGGAAACAAAGTTTATTAATTTATTCTACTTCGGGTTATTTAACGCAGACCTTTATAAACCTAAGATTGTATATCTACACGGCTTATAAACTAACTCAATTATATAAAATACACTACACCCAATCCTACGGATGCAAATTCATAAATGCGAAATGGTAAGCGTCCGTTTCCTCAATTTACATATTATTTTTCGGTCATGTGGTCATTTCATTGGAATGACTAGCTTGATGATATACCTGCAGTGGTGACCAAACGTTATTAAGGCTTGACGACTTGAAGGATAGTAAATTTATATTGATGTATTTCTAATTAAAATGGCTGTACCAAATCTTCAAAACAAATAAAATAATATTCAATTATCATAACATTGTTGTGACCTTTCTATAAATTATGTTAAAATAAATAGTGCAGTACACCACACTGTCTTTTTCACTACTTTCCCCCAAAAATTGAGACAGTTGCTTAAAACTAGTAACAATAATAAAAGATTAACATCTCTATCAACCAAAGAGCATAACAATCCATTCCACTTTTAAAATACCTTCATTTAAAAATAAAGGAATATCTTAAAGTATTACGGATATATGATCATAATTTAAGATATCCGTTTGTGGAAAGTACACCTTAAATAATTTTCCCAAGAAAATGATGTGCGTAATTTTGTTTGTATTGTTAAACAATGCCTAAAAATGAATTTAAATAAAAATAACTAGCGTTAGTTTGGAGAAATTTTATTTTTTATATTTTCACGGTCCTTAAGTAAATTATCCTTAATTTTAGGGTTATATAATTAATTCTAACCTAAAAAATCCTATAGAAAAAACCTTATTAAGCCCTTAAGTCATCCTCTGCCCTAATCTTAGAACTACAAGATGTCACTTGAATCGTACTTGGAAATGAGATATTTTTCCCTTTTCATACACTTTTTTTTAAATAATAAAACTTTAAATGTAAGCTGAAAATTGAAAAATGACACCTGGACACGGGAATTTAACCCGGGACCTTTAGCTTAGTACGTCAACTGCTCTGACCACTGAGCTATCTAGGTATCGTCTCGTGCGCAGGGTAATTCTTCACTCATATTTTAAGGCAGAGTCTATGATGGACGTGGGGAAATCGTCGGCTACAAATGTGTGATTTTATTATATTATTGTATCTAGATGGATAATTCCTCACTAAAAAGCATAAATAATAGCTTCGGCTATTTAATTTTTAAATGTAAGGTTTTTAATTATATAGATATGATACTTTCCCTTTAATTTCAACGCGAAACACTTTTCATAATAACAAACCACTTCTCGAATAATGTGGGATTTCTGAACGATTGCAATGCGTCCCAGCACTCCGGTACGCGGCCCCCATGAAGCGTTACGTTAGATTCACATTTCACCTGGCCATAGGTGGGGTTGGGGGTTCAACTCTTGGTTGGGTGTACTAAGAGGCAGTTTTCTCCCAGTCTCATTTCCCCTTTGAGTTTTCCATCCCCTATCATCGATGATACGGTTGAAGATAACCTATTAATTCCTACCTCTTATTAATCTTAATTTATTTTTGAGGTATTTATCATGCACTTTATGAATTGACTGATTATATCAGCACACGACTTATAAACTATCTTAAATCTAGAGCAGACACAACAACCAGCCCTCGGCCGTTAATCACTGTGAAAAGGGAAACCCACATTTCAACATTGATACATTTTTCAGCAATGAATTGAGCCCGGGACTCTTAGCCCGGCAAAAAAAAAAAAAAAAAGCTACCGACTAAGCTAAGGTGTCAGA
>CABFOW010000792.1:61702-105601 GCA_902141385.1 Timema californicum | reverse complement strand
AGCTAAGGTGTCAGACTTACCTCTTATAGATTCATTAGCAGCCGATCCAGTTTATTGTGAGCATGACACCCTCGACCATGTGACCACCCATGTGGCTAAGGTCCTACTTAGACAGATCTTTGTGTGGATTCATATTTAGTAATCGAAATTTTCACTTTAATCTCAACTTTATTTTAAAACATATTTTATAGCAGGATTTTGGTAGGAAGGAACTTTTATAAAATATATATATATATATTTTTTGCAGTAAACATTGATAACATTTTACATTATTATTATTAGTATTATTCCGTAGGTATTGATATTATCCATTAACATTAACAGTTTAAAATCACATGACTTAACGCATATATATGTTAAAATAGTTTTGGTAGCTTTTAAAACCTAACCGTCAAATCGTGTGAACTTTAAAAACGGTACCCGCCTCGGTGGCGTAGTTGGCGAACGCGATTGTCGTGTTGAAGCTCGACTGCTGAGGACGGGGAGATCGAGGTTCGAATCTCGGTCGGGTGAACTGGGGGTGGTTTTTCCTAAATGGTTTTCCACTCTCCCTCCACGCAAATGCGGGTTAACTTCCTCTAATTCAACCTTCCCAATTCCTAATCCATTAGAGTAATTAGTATTTAAAGCGTATAACTCGAACGGGTAGTAAGACGTGGTGCTAAATATTATTATTTAAAAACGGTTACTTATGAATAGAGCCGAGATTTGTATGTAATTCATATTTTTATAATTTCAGTTAGAAATGTGAAAAGTGAAATGTCGGCACTTGGGGCTGTATTTTCAGTTTTAAATTTACAAATTTGATTTAATTCTACATATTTCCAAAGATATTACATAAAATTAGATATTTTGCATGGTTTTTTTTATCGTGGTATTATTTGTATATTTTATTTCGGGGACAATACTTTTAAATGAGGTTTCACTTATTTCAAGACAACTTGTGCTTTCATAAAAAGAATGTATCCAGTGAAGGGATTGCAGTGAGCAAAGTCCAAGTCAGGTATGTTGGAGTGTCAGAGAGGATTACAGTTGCCGTAACGTAACTTTGTGTCTGACGTTTCTCGTTCTGTGATAGGAGAGAGAATGTGGTGTTGATTGTTAGTGTCCTCAGCAACACGTCTCTCGCACGGCGTGTCAGTTTGTAAACACAAGTAACAAAAACAATAATTCTTGGATCTGATTACCTCGTGTTCCTGTTCTTTGGTCGGGAGAATAAACCGATATAAAATGGTAAGGCAAAGAAAAATATTACGAAAACTGAATTCAAAATAAATTAAGGAAATCTAATTTGAAATCTGTCACAATGTTACGGCTCGTAGACTGTTATTTAGAAAAGCAAACAAGTCCAGCCATGTATGAAGTGTAAGTGTAACAAGCTAACAATGCAATACAACTCGATAAAAAGAACTTCTACGTGTGTGTATTTATAAAACTGTTTTTATATCACTTCCTTCAGAAATTTTCATCCAAAAAACTAAATTTTGTCTCAATAATTTACATTATGTATGTGTTACTAACGTGGTGAAAGAAGGTTTAATCAATGTTACATATTTTCACATTATTACATAATTTACTACATATTTTAACTTATTTTGATATACACTTATGTACATATTTTGTAGTCTTATTATTATTATTATTATTATTATTATTATTATTGTTAGGTCCCTGTCTTCTGCCTCCTCACTCATCTCTCAGAATTTTCTTCTTTCTTTCATTCCCTCCAATATTTAAATCCTCCTTATTCCTAAGCTCCTCTTTTCCTCAACCTTTCCTTCTAAGACGTCGGGCTCTACTCATGACGGTGTCAATATTTTTCAATCTAAGATATATTTAGCAGCATTTGTGTAGTATGCTCTAAAAGGTTCTTATTTACAGTTATCCTACTACAGCTATTATTTATTAACATGCTTATGCAACTACCCTGGAGATAACTAACGCCTGGGGAGCAACCCCCTCATTAGAGATTCCCTCAAGACGTTCGGTACCCCTCTAAACTTGCCTTCAGCAACTTGGCTCCAAGCAAGAGAAGCTCGTCAGTTAGTTGTTAGATGGGTTCAACCAACGCACTATTCACACCCAGACACAGCTACGGCAGGCAGACTTCCAGAGCATGCCTTCATTAATTATTAACGAGCTAGCGGTATCCTATAGTGATATCGAGCGGGAGCACGGACAAAGGAATAAAAAGAGATTAACTACTTTGATTTTCAAAAAATTACTAGACATCCTCATTTTAAAAAAAATCATCTGTTTTAAATTAAATTGTAGGTATATGTTTATCTAGTTTTTAGGCATGTCTATAACAGGTTGATTGTAATACTAACTAGTCTAACAACACCTACCCTTAATTGAAAAACTCGTGAAAGGTTGGACTTTGTTTGTAAGTGAAAAATTATGGTTCTGTCAATTATCATGTAATAGAGTATAAAGTGAAAGTGAACAAAAACTAATTATACTTTTATTAAATAAAAAATTCTGCTCCATAAGGCTCTGTCCCGAGGTCTATACCATAAGCATGCTTTCTAGGTCATCTAGGGGCTTCTGGAGGGTGTGAAAAGTCACACACACACACTCTCTCTTTAAGAATGTTTTATATATATTTGAATGTTTATAATAAAGCGATTTTTTTCGCGTTACATCCCATTACTCATTAGAGATATCCGCATTAAACTAAACTAATGGAGTGAGGATGAGGAAAGTACAATTTAGAGGAAATATGTCCTCATTTGCGTGTCGAGAGAATGGGGAAACCATTTAGGAAATGCCCCACCCTTGGTACACCCGGCCTGGAATTGAACCCCAACCTACATGTCGCAGGCAAACCAGACTAGACGAGACTAACGTCTTGTCCATTTGGCCACCAAACGTGTGCACGAATGTTAAGTTTTCAACGAATTAATTTTAGGATGAGGATGATAATTTAAAGGAAATGTATCTATATTGATGGGATCACTTATGAAAAACCACCCAACTGGGATTTGAGCCTTGACCTCGTCTACGGTGACCAGATGCAATGAAAGTATAATGACTTCCAATCGGTCATCTTTACGTGTATTAGTTTATACTTTTTATCGCACCGAATATTACTACCCATTAGGGCTATTTGCATGTGTACACTTGTGGGATAGGGATGAGGGAGGTAAAATGTATAGTAAATGTATCCACATTTGTATGGAGAGTGAGAAACCATTTAGAAAAATTCATTACACCAGACCATGATCTAAATCCTGGCTGTCGGTATTTTAGTTTATTGAGTTAATGACGCCTTAGACCATGCGACCACTGGAGTGGATCACGGACGTGATTAGGCTAATGAGGGTGTTTTTTACTCAATAGCTTATCTCTCTCCTTCCACGCAAATGTATATGAACTTTTTCTAAATTCTACATCCCTATTTTAGTTTATTGAGTAAATGACGCCTTAGACCATGCGACCACTGGAATGGATCACGGACATGATTAGGCTAATGAGGGTATATTTTACTCAATAGCTTATCTCTCTCCCTCCACGCAAATGTATATGAACTTTTTCTAAATTCTACCTACCTTCTTCCTAACATAGCGTGATTAATATGTGTGTGTATATTACAAAATAGTAGGGAGACTTGATGAACCACAAAACTTTTCAACACTAGGAAAAGTAAGTTACTGTGAACCAAAGATAATTAATAAACCTGGGTTTTATTTCACTTAAATTCCCACTGTATTTGAGAGACTTTCCTTCAGAAATGTCGCATTTTTTATTAGTGTTATATAATTATTTATGTTTTTTTTAGGCGACAAGTTCGAAAACTATTAATATTTTTAATTTTTACGCGTTTATAGCTGAAATAATAAATATTGCTTGAGGAAGGGGAATAACTATTATTATTATTATTATTATTATTATTATTAGCACCGCGTCTTACTACCCGTTCAGGTTATACGCACTTACGCTAATGTGTAATGGTAGGGTGATTGTGAGATGAAATGGAGGACCTACAGTTTAACGTGGAATCCGAACCACGGTGGAGGCCTGGCATTCCTCACATTCACAAGATATCTTGTCAGAGGTGGGGAATAACTAATTCAACGTTGATGTTCTATTTACTTAGAGGATGATTATAAATAATAATATTTAGCACCACGTATTACTACCCGTTTGGGTTATACGCTTTAAGTACTAGTTACTCTAATGGATTAGGACTTGGGAAGGTTGAATTAGAGGAAGTGAACCCGCATTTGCGTGGAGGGAGAGGGGAAAACCATTTAGGAAAAACTACCCCCAGTTCACCCGACCGAGATTCGAACCTCGATCTCCCCGTCCTCAGCAGTCGAGCTTCAACATGACAAGCGCGTTAGCCGACTACGCCACCGAGGCGGGTCTGATTATAAATGAACTAAGATTCATTTAAATCGGCTGAAATTGTGTATTAATCTTAAATTTTCTATGACTTTGACTTCAAATGTGTTACATTCTCAAAATGATTAAGCCCAGTTTTATTTTTAACTAATCTTTTTATGATAGTTTTAGAGCTTCAAACATTATTAAACTCACTCAATTTTCTTAAAACCTATGAAAATCATGTTCATGTAAAATGAAATATTTATTAAGTTATTTAATTTGGGCTTCCTAATATAGCCCATACATTTAGGTTTAAATCGGTTAGATAATATATCAAAACTATAACGTGAAAACATACAAGTACAAAACTAATGAAAACCACGCCAGTAGAGGTTCGAACTAAGACTTTCCAACGCACAGTTAAATACGTCATCACACAGTTACAGCTGCGCATCGCATGAGGATCTCAATAACTTCTTAAATATAGTCAAGAGTAGAGGGAAGATCCAAGAGAGGTACTTTGTGTAAATGTGCCTGGTAACCTGGTGGTCTAGGGGTAAGGTGCCGGACTTCTGTGCTGGTGTCTGGGGTTCAATCCTCGATCCCGGCACAGATTTATCTGATTACCAAACCCTTCCTTCACCTATGACAAGACGTGTATTAATCACAACTTGCGAATGTGAGGAATGCCAGGCCTCCACCGTGGTTCGGATTCCACGTTAAACTGTAGGTCCTCGATTTAATTTCACAATCACCCTACCATTACACATTAGCGTGAGTGCGTATAACCCGAACGTGTAGTAAGACGCGGTGCTACTAATAATAAATGTGCCTGGAGAGATGGTGATACCATCATCAGTGAACATTCTGATAGTCCAACCCTTGTTCCCTCTCTTGTTAATCCGCGTCTTGGCTAGGTTGACTGAAAGAAAGGGCTGGCTGGCAGGCAGGTGGCGTGTCGGGGACCCATTTCCCGAGCACGCGATGCGGAATAAACAAGGCAAAGTGTATCGGTGGATCGGGAGAGGGGAAAATAGCTCTCCCCTCTCTTCCAGGTATTGCTAACAAACAAAGGGGCTATGCCCCTCGGTCACTTAGTGGCCTTACACGCCCACGCTTTTTTTTTAGCGGGGAGGAGGGGTGACTGTTAATTGGTTCGTCATAATACCCCAGTCGGTTAACACTAAGCGCGTCCCTACAGCTGAATGTTATCAACAACGTCCCCCATGCACTCACATTCCCGGACTCGTCGTCGGTTTAGCTATAGACTTTATAACATGCATAGGTGGGCATTTTGACTAAATGACAGGCTAGTCTGATCTGGTTTGTGGCTGGAGGGGTGGTCGGGATGGAGTTCCAGTCGGTTGTTTTTTAAAATGATTTCTCCCTCTCCGTCAACGCAAGTGAGACTACATTTCCTTTCACCTTCCTCATCTATACCCATTAGCATGTTTTATTAGCACAATATTTTACTACCCTTTCGGTTTATACGTATATGTACTAATTTAATTACTCTAATATGTTAGGGATTAGGGAGACTTAATTTACAGGAAGTGCACTCGTACGTATATGGAGGAAGAGTGGAAAAACCAATTAGGGAGAGCCCACCGTTGGTGCACCCGACTGGGATCGAACCTCGATCTCCTCCCCATATTCGATAGTCTAGTCTTAAAATAAGAGTAGTGCGTTGGACCATGCGGTCACCGAAGCGGGTATTAGTGTAATTAAAACGCGTAGAGCCCGGGCGGGTGGTACGACGCACTAGAGAGGAATATTTTGCATCTATCCGCACGGGTGACCGGATGATATAAGGCGTTAGACTCGCGTTGCACTTTGCTACCACTGATAAAGAGGTCAGAGTTGAGGAGGCGATAAGGTACACATTTATATGTATGCTTTAAATTACTGCCCCACTTTTAATAATATAATTGTTTAGAGGGACTTTAGTTATCATGTTACCCGCTTCAATGGCCACATCATTTAAGACGTCACTATCGCAGTAGACTAGGCTGCCGATGATGGGGAGATCAGGGTTAGAAATCTGGTCGGTTGTTCTAAGGGTGGTTTATCCTTAATGGCTTTCCACTTTCCTTGCACGAAAATGTGGCTATACTTCCTCTATATGCAACTTTCCTCATCCCTAACATTTTTGCGTGGTCTAATAAGTAGATATGCGTACAACTCGAACGGGTAGTAAGAGGCGGTGTTAAAAATAAAGGTTATCATGTTGAAACGTGAAAATATTTAGACTTTGGGAAATACTTAATGTTGCTAAGGGAGTTACGGATTGACGAGGCTGCAATTTTCCTCCTCATCAATACACCACTGGTTTGGGTATGAGAATTAAAAAGCCCCTACATGGTCATTTTTTGCTCGATACTCTGTTTTTGTATCACTGAGAGAGAAATTATTGACGAATACAGTTTCATCAAATCCCGCTTCGACATACAATACTCCAGGAGCCGTCACTGGCGTACAGTTCCATCGCTTTAAAGTAGACCTCAAAATAGGGCTATTTAAAATAACTCGATTGTAAATAAATCAATAATGATCTTACCCTCACCAGTGAGCACACGGACAAATGCGTCAGTCACATCTAGTCTGGTCTACCAGCGACGGAAAGTTGGAGTTCATATCCTGGTCGGGTGTAATGAGGGTGGTTTTATCCTGAATGGTTCGCCACTTTCTCTTTCTCTCTCTCACTCTATACACAAATTAGAGAGAATTTTATTTTAAATTCCCCTTTCTTTTACCTACCTATTCCCTTAATATAAATATGTTGTAGCCTGGACGGGTAGTAAGACGCAGTGCACAAAACAATAAAAAAAATCTTCAATGTTTTTCCATTTAACAATTTATAACTAATGGAGCCATATTTGCGCGTAAGGAAAATACACCTTTTATAGCCTACAGCAGTGGAATAACTGGCGGCCTGCGCTCACAAAAACTGCGGACTGTGGCTCTAACAGTATTCTCGAGGAAATTAAAGGAATACCCTCGGTGGCAAATGTGAAATATATGTTTATTTATGTTTAAGTCATCAAATTGCATTATATTGTGCATTAAATTGCATTATGTTGTGTATTTATTTAATTAATAAAATAAATATGTGTTACTATATATATTTATAATAAGTTGTTTTGTGAAAGTGTGTGTGCGCGTGCATATTTCATAATACATTTTTGGGAAATTAATAAACTTTTTTTTTGTAGTAAAGTTTTAAAGAATCTGGCAACCATTAATACAATAGTATATTGAAAATAATTGCTTATTAAGTGTAGTTTGTAGGCTTGTATTAAGTTGATGGAATTACTAGATATGTCTTCGGACTACGGTGTAAACCAGATAGTCATATTTGGCCCTTGGGATGAAACACGACTACCAAGGCCTAACTAACCCCAACCCAGATTCTAACCCCAATCTCCCCATCAATGGAAAACTATACCAGTGAGCCTGACGTTACCGTCCCCACGCCCACAGGTGCGGACGTAATAATATTATTGAGCTCATATGTCCTCACCTCTTAATATAGACAAAGTAGTTTTAAATAATTAAGAAAAGCTCTATAAGAGTTTCTAACAAAAATGTAATAACTACATTTGTCGGTATTTCCTTTTTATAACAAACTAAGCCTGGTTGACTCTATAGCTATTTTATATATATCGACTGATTAAACGAATCAAATCAAATTTAGTGTGAGCTTCATGATTTAATAAAATTGATTAGATAACACATTGGCCTAATGTATTTTAGACAGTTATCAACTTATTATACGTGTTTAATTTTATAATATTGGAAGATTGGAAGTAGAAATTGAAAACTTTTTCTGAAATTAAAATAAATAAGTATATTTAAAAAAAACTATTGTTGGTGTATAATTATATACATTCATAAGTAACAATAAAACTAATAAAACGTTAATCTTTTCTTAGTATCTTGGAACGAACTCACAAAATATAAAATCTTAAGATTGTCTTTCTTCACGCTCATTTTTAATAAAAGAATGAATAACATCAAGCCAAGTAAAAAAGCCAATAATTAAATTACAAATTAGACGTTTTCAACACATTTACAAACAGAAGAATGAATAACTTTATTCTGTTTGTGTTTTTAAATGAATCTTGAAGATAAATGTTTCATAATGTATTGATCTGGCTAGAGTAAACATTTTTTCTGGATATTTGTTTCACTTTGATCTCTAAACTAAAAATAAACGTATCTTCTTTGATTAAAAGCAGCACAAATACGTTAAACAAGACATAAACAACAAGTATACATTAAATAAGGCATACACATAATGTAAACAGTAAATTTAAAATAAGAACGTTTTCAAATTGCTCTCCATAAAAACATAATTCACATAACATATAAATATAATCAATAAAATAGTATTCATGGAGATAAAAACAAACAATAAATAACTATTATACATATATATAATAATTATTATTTATTGTTTGTTTATATATATATACATCCTGCCAGCGGGCACGTGGTCTAAAATACCACATACATACACATATATATAATAATTATTTATTGTTTGTTTATATATTTATATATATATATATCCTTCCAGTGGGCACGTGGTCTCAAAGATGCGCTAATTAGGTCTGGTTTTCCAAATGTCGGGGATTGGATCCCAGCCGTGTGTTTTGAGGGTGATTATTACTAAATGGTTTCCCACGCAAATGTTAGTATATTTCTTCTTAATTCTACCTTACTCATTCCTACTATATTGGCGTAGCTAATAAAATATATGTGTATATACTGTATAGGTGATAAGTGATTGAAAATAGGCCTATATACTTTTAATATTTATATAATACCTAATACATAGTAGCCTGGTGAGCGTTTATATTTATATAATTTATAATAATTAAATTTTAAAAGCTTCTTTAAGAAAGTTAGATATTTTAGAGAGAAAAAAGCTACTGTCTGTCAACATTGGTTTTCATTTACGCATTTTAACTTATTGCCTTGAAAAACATTATTTTTAAAAAAACTCTTTTAGTAATAAATGTAACAAATTTCTTGGACAGTTGAAATTTTATAATGTTAAATATTATTTTATATATATTTTACTAAATTTTGTTTGCAATAAGATTAAAATATTTTTAATGAACGACTCAACGTTTAAATTTTAAAGTGCACTATAGAAAAAAAAGAGCTTGCCGTGACCAGGATTCGAACCTGGGTTGTTGCGGCCACAACGCAAAGTACTAACCACTATACGATCACGGCTATCTGCTCATTTTTATCTTCTTCCCTTTCCAATGAATAACTGTCCTTGCTTAACATCGTAACGGTTCCGCTTTGGTGACGATTTTGTGATTATTCAAAGGAATGCGACTTTTTTTCTTACCAAGTCTAATTCTGGTGCTAATGTTGGCTCTTTGTGACTTAAAACTCTTTCGACCAAACCCCACTTTTTTTTTCTTTTAGCATATTTGAAAAATTTCAGAGAGCGGAAGTGGAAACTTTAATATTATTAATATTTGTGTGTGGTGTGTTTATATATAAGGCTAGTTAAAAAATGAAACTAACAAATACAACTTAGCAAAATTAATAATGTACCCCTTTTAGAACTTATTTTTACTGAAAATGACAGGTATTTAAAAGTCAACCCACCTAGGTGGCGTAATTGGCTAACGCGCTAGTCATATTGAGCTCGACTGCTGAGGACGGGGAGATCGAGGTTAGAATCTCGGTAGGGTGAACTGGGGGTGGTTTTCCCTAAATGGTTTTCCACTCTCCTTCCACGCAAATGCGGGTTAACTTCCTCTAATTCAACATTCCCAATTCCTAATCCATTAGCGTAGTTAGTACTTAAAGCGTATAATCCGAACGGATAGCAAGACGTGGTGCTATTATTATTATTATTATTATTATTATTATTATTATTATTTAAAAGTCATATTCATACCTCCCCTCTCGATCCAGCCGCTCTATTAATTAATGTACGATAGCCCAAGTTATGTCTAATAGAAATATGTTTAATCCTGTTGACACCCCCCTAACCCTTCCTTTCAAGCTCTTCTTTTCATTAACCCTGCCCAGGACCCCCCCCCCCCGCCACCCCGTAGCAGAGAACATCCAATATTCACTGATACAAACTCCCTCTCGAGCAGTCACTTTACAGTCTTTGGGTACATTTTTATTACATTAAAAATAAATAGCACATACATGTAAAATATCATTATTTTTGTATTATAACGCTTCTACTTAAAAAAAATAAGCTTGAAAATGTTTTAAATGCTAGACATTCTCTACCCAAAATAGAAATTGAGCAAATAAAAATTAGAAATATATTTTACCGGGATGTTTGGTTGGCGTCTATGTGTGGTTTAATTTTGATAAAGATGTGTCAATTGGTTCAAAATCTATAAAAAAGGAGATGGGGGACAAGCATACATTTATAAACGGTCGTTAACTTATTTTTTATTATATGAATTGGATTCAGCAGCATTTATAGTTCAAGGAACGTCGATCGATACAGAGTAAACAATGCGTTGGGTTCGTGTTATTCGAAATTATATTGAAAAAAAATAATTACAAAATACAAAAAAAAAACGACCTAATGATATACAATTAACAACATGAATTAACCTACAAACTATTAAATGTAAAACGTACAGCAACCAATTAAACAAAGAGCACTTTCCCATTAATCCTTTGTTGTTTCAATATTATTTTATTCTGATTACATAACGCAATCAATCGATTTCCCGGTTCTATAAACGGCATGAGGTCACGGTATTGTGTTCCAAGAATACCATTCACTAAATTAAACATCCTAAGACACATCGAGTACTGGGGGGTAAGAGAAGGGAACAGGGGGTATTTCTGTTGAAAGCGTGCGTGCCCCGAATTGTGTATTGACCGGTAGGACATTTTTACCTTCATATAAACTAATAGCTGTTGTAAAATAAAATTGACACTATCTTATTACATCAGATTCTTATTTTATTATTATTATGAATATTATTATTATTTATCACCACGTCTTACTACCTGTTCAGGTTATATTCTAATGGGGTTGGGATGAGGAAGGAAGCAATTTAGAGCTAATCCACCCGCATTTGCGTGGTAGGAAAATGGGGAAACCATTTAGGGGAGAAAAAAAACACCCTCAGTAGACTCTACCGGGATCTGAGCACTGATCTTCCAGTCTCCAGCAGGCCAGTCTAACACGAGAGTGACGCCTTAGACCAAGCATGTCCAACCTACGGGCCCCCATGTTCGTTTTGTGCGGCCCACCAGATCAAATTGAAATAATTCCAATTGCGAAAATAAACAACTTAAGATCGTGTTTTATTATATTTGGGCATTAGGTCCTATAACTATCATGTATGCCCCCAGATGATTCCTCAAGAACCTATGCGGTCCTCAGTAGGGGAAAGGTTGGACATCTTTAACTATTTACCCGCCTCGGTGGCGTAGTTAACTAACGCTATATTTTCGTGTTGAGTTAGACTGCCGAGGATGGGGATATCAAGGTTCGAATCTCACTTGGGTGAACTGAGGTTTTTTCACTATCTAGTTTTCCACTCTCCCTCCACGCAAATGCAACCTACCCTAAGTCCCGAATGGTGTGAACTGAGGTTTTTTCCCTATCTAGTTTTCCACTCTCCCTCCACGCAAATGCAACCTACCCTAAGTCCCGAATGGGTAGTAAGACGTGGTGCTAATTAGTATTATTAATTTAACAGACATACACACTTTTTTCTAATAATACACATACAGCGGTGGACTGACTGGTTCCAAGTGGCCAGGGACCACAAAATATGACTGCCCTTAGCATACAGTCACAAATATCACTGACGATATATTTCAGTGTGAGCCCTAGTCTATTATGTAACAAGTTGGAGCCAATATATGCAGAGAAGTATGCTGCGTTTACCCATACCAACTTGTTGGGCTAAAATCTCGGGTTCTCCTCTACTTTTTAACCAATCTACACGTTTCTGGACCATGGATAACAACGTATTATTGGTCATTTCTTAATTTATTGTGTGGGCAGGAAGTGGATTCGTGCAGGGGAAAAAACCGTTATAAATCAGTGGGGAGGGTGGGGGTGAGGTTCATAAACCTTAGCTATTACAGTAAATGTATTTCCTCGAACATATGAATTCTTGTGGATCAACCGGGGCATCGCCCCAAAGATCAGAATAGTTTTGATACAACTCAATTTGTGTTCGTTCGCCCTGTTCTACTCCATGACCACAAAGCTATTTAAACCGAAAATTTAAATTAATCTGAAAACAAAACATGTGCGTTGCCAAGACTAGACATGAGTCGACTCAATAGCGCATGCGCAAAGCCTTCTAAGTCATCCAACATAATTACTGTGTTGGCTATTATCATACTACTATAAAGCCACATGGCTGACCCACTTACGAATGAGCTATAAACTTGAAATTTGGCAAACTTATAGCTTCTAGCCTGTAACCTACGGGAAAATTACAAAAAGTAATTTAAAATGGCGAAGCAACTTTAAAGTCGGTGCGAACCTTTCTTTGGAGGTCTCTTGTGGCTAAACGGTAAGACTTATCAAAAAACGGATCTGGAATTACCTTAGTTTACATTCACTTGCAAAGAAAACTCACCGGGGGTTTGGGGTCGGAGCCCCCAACGATCAATGGGAGTATTATTATCTACAATTGAACCAGCACCGACCGGCCCTCCCAGCTCTAGCATGTTGGCCAAAATTGCCAACAAGTTGCGAATGTTTTTATATTGTAGAAAACTTCTTGGAATCGTGTTGGCCAACATGCTGTGTATGAAGATAAAAGAGGCGTAAGTTGAAGTGGTGATAAGTATTTTTATTTATATCATAAGTAAATTTAATCCTGAGGCGATTTCATCTAAAATATCGATGAATATTTAAATCTATGAAATGACTCTGCACCTGCTTCTTGCGTATATTACAAAGCCTAGTAACAGCCAGTATTCACTTAACATTAATGTTTTTACGTTAACTTGAGAAACAACACAAAGAAACAACCATTTAATGCCATTGTTTATCTTCACAAATTATGTAGTCTAGGACCAAACAATAATTTATAATAGTTTTATTTTAGTTTAGAGTCATTGCGACAGCCCAAATTAAACCGTACCAACTTCATTCGGGCTCTGTGGGTTGTGACAGCAGGTTGCATCGATTGCAGGACACTGGCGCAGGCCATGCCATGACTTTACTATCAATTGAACGGGAACAAACCCAATTTCATATTTTCTTCACTGAATCAAATTTACCAATTTCTAAGGATACCCTAAAATAGTTGGGCTACTATATCTAGAAAGAATTTGGTCAGTATTTTATATATGTGTGTGTGTGTGTGTGTGTGTCCGGCTATACACGCCTCAAGTTCTAAGTAATTTAGTTGGTATGCTGTCAATGAATCAATGTGAATTAATGGTATCCGGTGATCTCGACACGTCAATAAGATACTCTGCCTTAAACTATGAGTGAATAGAGACTTAGGGCCAGTTTAATAGTCAAATTTAGTACGCCTCAAGTGCGGCGCTACACTAAATACAAGACGACACTTACCCAAACTCGAATGGAATGGGCCGTTCTCGCATAGGAAACTGGCCCATTCCATTCTGGTTTAGGTAGGTGTCGTCTTGTATTTAGTGTAGCGCCGCACTTGAGGCGTACTAAATTTGACTATGAAATTGGCCCTAAACCTAGGTTTCTCAGTGGTAGAGCATTGACGCGCTAAGCCAAAAGTCCTGGGTTAGATACTCGTATCCAGGTGTCGTTTTACAACTAATTTAAATTGATTAAATTGTGGTCTCCTTAATATGGAGCCATTTCCGTAATCACATTATTTACACCTTGTGTTTTGATATTCTTCAAGTGCAGAAGCATTTCAACAATTTAGTTGGTAACTAACATGGGCAGCTATTATCAGATTAGCATTTAAAGATACTTTAAAATAATATAAAATATAAATATAGTCAAAATGTAATACTTTTTCTCACAAGTATCTAAATTAACACACCTGGCGGTCTAGGTGTGCCGGAGGTTCGGGGTTCTCCTAGGTCCGGCATAGATTTATCTGATTGCCAAATCCGTCCTTCACCTCTGACAAGACATCTTGTAAATGTGGGGAATGCTAGGCCTCCATCGTTGTTCGGATTCAATGTTAAACTGTAGGTCCTCCATTTCATCTCCCAATCACCCTATCATCACACATTAGCGTAAGTGCGTATAAACCGAACGGGTAGTAAGACGCTGTGCTAATAATAACAATAATAATAATAATAATTTCTGGTTTAGGTAGGTGTCGTCTTGTATTTAGTGTAGCGCCGCACTTGAGGCGTACTAAATTTGACTATGAAATTGGCCCTAAACCTAGGTTTCTCAGTGGTAGAGCATTGACGCGCTAAGCCAAAAGTCCTGGGTTAGATACTCGTATCCAGGTGTCGTTTTACAACTAATTTAAATTGATTAAATTGTGGTCTCCTTAATATGGAGCCATTTCCGTAATCACATTATTTACACCTTGTGTTTTGATATTCTTCAAGTGCAGAAGCATTTCAACAATTTAGTTGGTAACTAACATGGGCAGCTATTATCAGATTAGCATTTAAAGATACTTTAAAATAATATAAAATATAAATATAGTCAAAATGTAATACTTTTTCTCACAAGTATCTAAATTAACACACCTGGCGGTCTAGGTGTGCCGGAGGTTCGGGGTTCTCCTAGGTCCGGCATAGATTTATCTGATTGCCAAATCCGTCCTTCACCTCTGACAAGACATCTTGTAAATGTGGGGAATGCTAGGCCTCCATCGTTGTTCGGATTCAATGTTAAACTGTAGGTCCTCCATTTCATCTCCCAATCACCCTATCATCACACATTAGCGTAAGTGCGTATAAACCGAACGGGTAGTAAGACGCTGTGCTAATAATAACAATAATAATAATAATAATAATAATAAATTGATACACTTTTTCGAAAGCGACATCTATAGCAATAACTAACGTATTGGCGTACGCATACATAAAATCGGACCAAGTAGCTTTAGAACTTTCATGTAAGGTTCTTGATATTTCAATCAGACTTTTTTTTTTACCAGCGTCACAATTCGTGATATCTGGGAGAAAAATAAAGCAACGAAACCATAGTCAAATATTACATCACTTAAGCTAGAAGGAGAGTAGACGCGAGTTACGTTAAGTAAGTACTTTTGCTGTTTTTATCACAAAGGTCTTTTGCTAAAATAAATAAAATTCTGCTCCAGTAGATACAGTTATATACTTTCCTATATAAAAAGCATCAACGTTGTTGAATATCTGTCAAGGGTACTCTGCCCTTTTCTAATAAACCATTTTGAATAAAAATAAAAAGTCCTAATCGACTTACAAGATGCCAAGACTTGTAGAAAATTAATGAAAAACCACAAAATAAAATACTAAACTTAACTCACTATCTCTTCCATTCCACCCTGATGGAAATTCTTAAGATCGGGCTAGAGCCCCCTAGTCGGTCTAGCTGACCACCCGACCACGACCATCATGTCTTGTTAACCTTGATATAAGAGTAGGTTGAATATGGCTGGAAAAAAAGCTACGAACTGAACGATTGCTCATCTTGTGACGGGGAGCCATCGCCCCTTCCCCCTTTACAATTCTCCAACTCCCCCACCTTGTTCTTCAAAACCAGCCCCGTGCCATCTACCGGCAGGATCATTAAATGTAAAACCTCTCCCTCGCGACCTCGTACCTTTATTTTTACGACGGCCTTCCTCCCCCAATCCCAAATTGGTTTTTTTTTCTTTACCTACCCTCGCTCCTACCAATTTCTTTATCATTTAAGAAACGGGTACTACACAACTTCATTTCGAGACAGACTCTAGATCCTATATCGTTGTATAGCGCTATTATGTGTCAAATGGAAGCACAACGGGTTTGTAAAGGAGAGACACTTCGAAACGAGTCTTTTTAAAAGGACAAGCTCATCGTTTCACACAATTTATTTAAATTCAAGTTTAACCCCAAAAAATAAATTCCCATACACAATCCTAGTAGTTTTATTATTCGTGCCAGTGCTCAATTTATGTGTGCACCGCGTCTAACTGACCGTCCAGGAAATCCGCATAGCTACAGTAGCCCCATGGCTTTTTTGGTGCTGACTGACAGTTCACAGCTGACAGTTGACAGCTTTAAAAAGTTACCAGACCGAATTACGTATCACTACGCCAAACCAGATGATCTGTAAAAACATGAGTTTAGCATCTGTCACTTTTGACAGTCAAAATTTAGGTATATACCTAAATTTCAACTCTCAGAAGTCAGCTGTGAGTTGTCAGTCAGCACCAAAGAAGCCATGGGGCTACTGTACATTAATAGGATAGAGATGAACAAGGTAGCATTTAGATTAAATGTACACGAACTCGTGTGGAGGGAGATTGGGAAATCATTTATACGAACCCATCTTAAGTACACCATAACTCTTTGTCACCGGTGAACCAGACCAGAAGAGGTTGACGCCTTAGCCCAAGTGCCCACCAATTCAGGTCATACCAGTGGTGGGTATAAGGGAACTAAACTTGGAAATAAGAGAAGATCGAATTGAAACAAATACACTTACAGTCATTTGTAGAAAGAGATTTTTTTTTATGATTGACTCCAATTCCACCCCCCACCCCCCAACCACCTTTTACAACCCGTGAGCTCGGTCAATTACATAAACCCTAATTTTCCTGGTCATATTCAGGCAAATACCTTACAATCTATACCCAATATCTCTGGTCAGATTCAAGCAAGCAGCCTTAAAATTTACACTCATTATCTCTGGCCAGATTCAGGCAAGAAACCTTACTATTTATACCCAATATCTCTGGTCATATTCAGGCAAGCAGCCTTAACATTTACACTCATTATCTCTGGTCAGAATCAGGCAAGAAAGCTTACATCCAATATCTTTGGTCATACTCAGGCAAGCATTTATACACACAATATCTATGGTCAGGTATTCATTAATACATTAAAACCTACCTCTATTACTAGTTATAATAATATGACGTAGTATTCAGAATCTAAACGTTAGCTATTAAAGTTGGTAACGTTGTCACATGGAACCTCTATTAATAAGTATCGTGAAATGGTTCACGAATTCTTAAAGACCTTCGATAGAGATGTAGGCTATATGGTCAAGTCTACTAAGATACAGTAGCCCCGTGGTTTCTTTGGTGCTGACTGACAGCGCACAGCTGACTTATGACAGTCAACATTTAGGTATATACCTAAATTTTGACCATCAGAAGTGACAGCTGCTAAACACATGTTTTTGCAGATCATCTGGTTCGGCGTAGGGATACATAATTTGGTCTGGTAACTTTTCAAAGCTGTCAGCTGTGATCTGTCAGTCAGCACCAAAGAAGCCATGGTGCTACTGTACAACCCATATAAGTGAGGCGGGTGAGATGAGAAATTAGAATGGAATGACTAAATGTAGACTTAGGCATTAAAAATCATGCCATCAGTGTCGAACCTAGATCTGGAACTTACAAACTATATATTTAAAACATGTTCTTGTGCGTCTTTGTACTGGATTTAGTTCCGCCCACATCTCCAGGCCGGAAGACATATCTTGGTGCGGGATGGAGGGTATGCAGGCTGTTTCCATGGTAACCAGTGACACAGCAACTTACCTACCTCAATATGACCCGAGCAACTGGGCTGAGCCGTGGCCGGGAAGGAAGGGAACCCAGCTGCTGCCCTCCTAACCCAGGCACTCTCGTCTTGACCTGATGTGACTATGGGTTATATAGGCAATGGTGAGTTGTGAACATCTTAACAATGGGTTCGCAGGTTTAAAAAAAATACAAGGGAATTTAAATAAAATTATAGCAAATAACCTAAACGGGTAGTGAGACGCGGTACTAAATAATAATAATAATAAAACGATACAGGAACCTTGTTTATTAAAATCATAGTAAATAAATGGTACGGTGCAGCACACAGACTTTCTTCTGCTTTTATCTTAAAATGTACATGTACTAAGAACGCGTAAGATTTGTGAAACGAAATAGTAGGTTTATACATCGTTGTCGACACACTAGACCAAAGATCATAAATAAAATAATATATATAGTTACTTACTCTCTGGCATTATGAATTATTTAGAAACACTGTTACAAAGAAATTGAGAAAAGAGAAACATCTTTGTCCACCAAAGATCGTAAGAATCAAATTCATTTTCAAAGACCTGAATTAAAAAGTGTATATATTTTTCTTATAGCTTAGAAATTATTGGTTTTATAAAAACTTATTTCAAATAAAAGAATGTTATGTTAAATTGTACTATAACTTTACAATGATAAGTCATTTCGTATCTCAAATGGTTGCGGATAAATGATGAAAATTTCCCCAAAGTTATTTTCATGAAAAAATTAGAGTTGCCATTTTGTTTAGAATGATAAACAGTATATAATATATAAAATTAATAAAAATCGTTAGAGCGAAATTTGAGAAAATTCCTTAAATTTAGGATTAGATAACTAATTCCAAAAACACCTCAACGGGATGTTATGAAAACTCCAGATAACAAGTTATAGCCCTTTTGGTAAAATAGTTTCGGCTCTAGCCCAGAAACACTTTTATTTTGTTTCAAGGGGCTCATAAAACTAAGACATTTATAAAAATCTCAAGTGCGATTTTTGACGATTCCAATACTTTTTCTTTGAGGTGTCGAACGAAAGTAAAAATTTAGCAATATTATTCTAAATATAGTACAAAGGTGTACAAACCTGTAGATCTATAAAAATAAAATATTATTTCAAATATATTCTAGCAATAGTAGCCTTATTAGTAGGCCTATAACGATTATACTTGGTTATACTTAGTTCTTGTACAACTTGTCAATATTCTTTTTTATAGTTCATAGTCATGTCATAATAAAAGTCCAAAGAAAAGAGCTCAATGCCTTCTACCATATTTTACGAGCTTGTGGTCCATCAATCCCTATCCTAGGGCTGAACAGTGCGAACGTCACACTAGTAAGAATCGGGCGGGGACACCCATCAATGGCTTAATCCAAGACGAAGGGAAAGAGAAGGTGACTCGCGTCGATAAGAGATAGCAAAACCACCCGGCTGGGATTAAAAACTGACGGTACAGTCTTTTACAAGAGAGACGCCTTAGTCCATGCGACCATCGATGCTGGTATAAAATACAGTCCAATTTGTATAAGGTAGAAAACTTGGCTATTATATCTACTATTTACTAATGATGAAGATGGTTATTAATTTTGAATATTTTTTCTTTGTCATCGTGTTTCACTACCCGTTTGGGTTGTACTCATCCGTCCTATTTCACATTTGGGTTAGAGAGAAGTAAGGTGAATTTGAGGAGGTATACACGCATTTGGGTGGAAGGAGAGTGGAAAACCATTTATGAAAAATAAGTTCTATTCAACCGGGATGCGAGCCCCAACCTCAATGTCATCGGCAGTCCAGTATAATGCGGGTGAGACGCCTTAGACCATTCGACCACCAAAGCGGGTAGTTTTGATGCTAAATGATAAATTAGCGTACTATTTTGGACATATGCCTTGTGTTGTGGATAAACTCATCAATGGAAATCATAATATAATATCGTAGTACAAAGCTGGGAAGTTGGAAAGTCTCCAAAAAAAACAACAACCAATACAGCCATTCACTTCATCCGTGGATAGTAGCCATATTGTTCACAGGTCAAAGACCACGCCATATTGGTCTCAGGTCAAAACACTGCAAACATACAAACAAGGTGATACGCGTTATAAATGCTGGTAATTAAATATAGATTTTAGGTTGTTTTGTTGTATATGACCGTGAATTCAAATTTAGGTTTCGTTTTCTTTCTCATAAAAATCTTATAAATTCAAATTATACCGTAAATAAATAAGTTTGACACATTATCTCAGTCGGTAGCGTGTCTACATACTGTGTTAAAAGTTCCCATGATTGATTCTCGGCTTGGCCGAAAGAAATATCATTAGCGAATGTGGGTTTCCCCATTTTACCCGGATTAAATAACAGCTGGGGACTGGTTGTTGTGTTGGTTTTGTATTTAAGTTGTTTTACAAGTTGTGTGCTGATATAATAAGTCGTTGCGGAAAGTGCACGTTAGATAGAGATACCACAAATAATAAATGTTACGACACAATAGCACAAACTCGTCATTTTGTATATAATGGCTTGAAAGAACATTTTCATAAATAGGTTTACGGTGCACTTAGGTAAGTCCTCATAAAAACGAAAACACATTATATAGTTATATACAATAAACAATCTTTATATAGGCTACAAATTCTAAACCAAACTACTAAAATATTTTTTTAACAAATTACAAATTTACAAGAGTAAGTTATTTGTAAACTAGCATACTATTTTTTAATTTGTAAAAATAAAGACTTACGTATCATTATTTACCATAAAAAAACTAGTGCAGATAATTTACCCATTTTAAACTCAATCTTCAAGGCGAATTTTGAACAATTTCACATTTTAAATAATTTGTCTTAAGTAAACTATCCTTAAAATAATTTATTTTAGAAAAGTAAACACACATTATTATTGGTCATGTAAAATTGTCCCCCGATATTAATTTTGAACAAAATTATTATAACTTTTTCAAAAAAATTCAAATTGTACAAATATCATTTATCGGTAAACAAATATGATTTTTTTTTAAAAAAAAACTACTCATAAACGAGTTTCCCTGCCTCCCCCAGAAAAAAATACCTTCTTATTTACCGTGTCTAACACTCCCCAGATAAACATTTTTAACAAATCGTTAGAGCCATTTTCAAAATATTTCAAATTTTCTAAAATCACTCACTTATAAAATTACCCTTAATTCGAGGGCTAGTGTCAAAAAGAAAACTATGTCCCGAAGTATTGCCCTATAGCATCTATATATCATGTTTGAATAAACTCTATTAAACCATTTCACATATGTGGCCGGGGACAGAGAGACATACATGGGGCTAGACAAAATTGCAAAATGCACTTTTTTGGATTCGAAAACACATAAAACGTAAACATTCATCATAATCTCAGGGCCAAAAAATGTTCACGATTACAACACTTTCTCTTAATATGAGCCAACAAATAAATATATCATTTAAGCGAACGTTGAAAAGACTGAACACAGAGTGGGGTTGATAATTTAGAGATTACTTCAAACAACAATTATCATTTGACAGGGTTAATTAGTTTAAATATTTAGGGAAAATGTTAGCGAGCAAAATATATATTAGAGTGGAAATTAAGAAAATAATATAGTCGGTCAGTAAGTTGCTGACATCTCGCCTGCTGTCAGCTCAACTCAAAATATACAAAACAATAATTTTACCGGTTGTTCTCTATGGATGTGGAACGTGGTCTCTTATCTTACATAATGAAAACAAATTTAGTGTGTTCGAAAACAAGGTGTTTAGGAACATATTTGGTTCAAAGAGGGATGAAACTACTGGGGATTGGAGGAGGCTACATAATGAGTTACATACCCTGTATTCATCACAAGACATTTTTAGGATAAAAAAGTATCGTAGATTACGGTGTGCAGGGCATGCAACGTGAATGGGAGAATTTAGAACCGTGTTCAAATTATTGAATGGCAAACACAATGGGAAGAGACCAGTGGGAAGACCTAGATGCAGATGGGGAGATAATATTAGAATGGACCTCAAGAAAGAGGGTGTAATGAGGTGGACTGGATAAAACTAGCTCAAGATAGGGTTGAAAAACATGATCCCTGGCTTGCGTCATGTTAATTTTAGTTTGAAAAATAATATTATCAGAAACTACATGGTATTTTCTCACTAATGATACCGTCTGTTTCGAGGAAGAAGTCCAATCAATGTGGTATTTCTTATGGTACTGGTAGTTTGAAGTTTGAAAACTACTAACACAATACTTCTTTTCAAAATGTTGTTGTATTGATAAAAAATTGACTTTATTTTCTTTATGGAAACTCTATTTCTATTCTAGAATCTCGAAATGTTACGTAAAGCCGAGTTGAAAATTTGCTAACGCTACTTTAACCTAAAGTTATATTTATTTAGCACGCATCTTACTACCTGTTCGGGTTATAAAATTAAGTACAATTTACGATAATGGATTAGGAAAGGGTAAGGTTGCATTTAGAGGAAGTGAACCCGCATTTGAGTGAATGGAGAGTGGAAACCATTTAGGAAAACCACCTTAGTTCACCCGACCGAGATTCGAACCTCGATCCCCCCACCCTCGGCAGTATAGCTCAACACGACTAGCGTGTTAGCTAACTACGCCACCGAGGCGTGTATAAAGCTATAAAACATGACATTTAAGGTGTTTAATGCTGCGGGGATTTTGGCATTTGACACATTAAAAAACTGCATTAAGTAATACAGAATTTCTGGGCGTTTGTAACGATTTTAAACCGACAAGTAGGAGGCTCCCTTAAATAAAATATTAACCTAAGGTGGGACAGTTTTTAGGTCAAAATAAATTACATTTTGCTTCAATAGAAACACAGAGTTTAATTATTTTCCCATGGTGATCTTAACATTTCTTGAATATCTTTCAAGGTGTGCTGTAATCTAATTACAACTTTTTCTCTTAATTTAAAAAGTTTCTCACCTGTGCTCATGAAAAATATTCAAGACCTTTTTATATCATCATGTGAAAAAAATTATAAAATATTAAATTATAAAAATGATATATTATTAAACGTTTATAGCAGATCTTTTTTTTACTTCCATTGCTGTTTCCAGCCTATGGTCTGGGTCCAGTTATATTTTTCCAATACCGGCTCTCGAGGCCTGTCACGGCTTCATATGGCTTATAATTTATAAATAATCCGGGACATTTAGCTCAGTAGACAGAAACGCTGCCAACTTAGCTATAACAGATAAATATTTTGTTTATTTTGGTAAAAAAAAAAAGTTTTTCTTTAAAAACTGCAAACACACTGGCCTTATCTCGCATTTCCTACACTCCAATCTTAAAAGAAAGTACTGTGATTAAATTGTAGTCATTCTGATAACAGTTGGAAAGGTTACCATTCTACATCAAATGGCAACAAAGAAATAAGTTCTTATTTTATTTCCTTTTTCTGGTTTTTTTGTTGTTTAGGAACAGGAGAGACGTTAAGAATGATATGTAAAAGTAAAGGGAAGGGGGCTGCTAAATCGCAATGAACTCCTCGCGTGCGTGAAGTGACATTATTAAAGCCGGCTTTAGGACTTATTTCAAACTATCGTGTTAAAATAATGAAACCTTACGTAGGGCTACGCGATAAACTGGTAAAGGAGGGGTGGGGATATACTAAGGGTGGTGTCAATAAACTGTGATTAAGAGTTGCTAACACCACCCTAAAATTAACCAAAAATGGTTGGGTAGTGTTACATCAAATTTTAGGAGTAGCAATTTTATGACTCGGATATTTCCCGCGAGTAAAGGATTTAACTTAGCTTTAGCACGTAATTTGTCAGCTTTTTAAGTATATTTTTTAGTAGAAATATTGGATGAGTTTTTTTATATTTCACATTCTCTTCAATTAAACTTATTACTTATTATTATAAAAAAATTATATAAGAGATGGAACTTAATTTATAATACAGAATAATAGTAGTTTATAGTTTAGTTATGCCAACTAAAATGTTATAATGAATTATGATCTCACCCTTGTTTACGTTGTTTATTATTCCATAAGTTACATGTAAATATATATACACGAATAAAATTATATATGGTCTAGTACCCCTCTTTTATGATAATGTTCTATGTTGCCATATTGTAAATGTGTAGGCCTATTGTATGATTTTTTTATGTGTGTGGTGTGTATTGTTCAGCTGATAAGAAACCTCAGCATTGAAGAACATTTTCTATATATAAATAATTACATAGAATATGCTATTTATTAACCTGTAGGCCTTTGTGCTTGAAAACTATCCTAATTCATTTTCAATTAGATGTATAAACAAAATAATAGACACATATTTAAAAAAACATAAACTCAACAAATTGTACAACATTTATTTTACTTATTTTTAATAAATCCACATCTTCGATTTTTGCGATTATCATATTATTTGTCAGATGACCTGGTGGTCTAGGGGTAAGGTTTCGGACTTCAGTGCTTGGGGTCGGGGTTCAATCCTCGGCCCCAGCACAGATTTATCTAATTTTCAAACCCTTCCTTCACCTCTGACAAGACGTGTATTAATCACAACTTGTAACTGTGTGGAATGCAAGACCTCCACCGTGGTTCGGATCCCACGTTAAACTGTTGGTCCTCCATTTCATCTCACAATAACCCTAACATTACACATTAGCGTAAGTGCGTACAGCCCTAACGGGTAGTAAGACATGTTGATAGAAATAATAATACATTTTTAGTACCCCTTTAAATTAGACGCCTGGTAGAGTGCGTTTGAAAGTCTGAGAAAAATTGTAACGTTTTCATTCCAATGATTTGCTACAACTTGAGACCCATTACATTCATGTTTCAAATAAGAAAAGGTACAAAATTTACCATGTGTCTTCCTTTCACCTTAGAAGGTAAAACACTTAGCCTACCTTATTTGGTTCCTCTATGGTGTAGCTTATAAGTTAGGCCATAAGTCTAAAAGGTCAACTTTAATTTTAGGGACACCGGACATGGTTAACACTAAAGGGAAGCATGAAAAGAATAATTGCGTGGTTGTTAAGAAAATTTCTTTGGAAGACCATCGTTTAGCTCATTATTTATATATGTATAATATATTATGATGGAAGTATATTAAAAATAATGATTTTCGCAGAGATCATAATTGACCATTTATATCTCCATTCAAGGTATTTCTAAACATTTTAAGCATAAGATGTCATTTTATATTAGGTTTAAAATGTATCACCCCATAAGGCTGCCATGGCCAAAAATTAAATAAGTTAATTTATTATTACAATAGTACAATAAAATGTGGTACTAAGATTTTACTTTAAACTCTCATTAAATGTAAATAGAGCTTTAAAGAAATAATAATTGCGTATCAAGAAAATATATGGCTATTTTTCACGGTGTATACTATTTCGTCTAGTTTTTTTAGTCAGTTGGAAACTCTCCATGCGTAAAGTAGAATTCAAATATTGTTATTTGAAATGATTCTAAATTATCTTAATATAAAATAAAGCTTATACAACAGTGTGCAACAGTAATTCCTCCAAATTAGTTGTTTAAAAAAAATGAATTGGTTGTTAAAACAATGAACCCCCCATACAAATTCTTTGGCAGAGTAAAAACGAGTCTGCTGCAAACATTTTAATCATTTTTACAGGTCTATCTGTGGATGGTCTTACGCGTTCGATTTAGTTGACGATATATTTTCTACGATCCGGTATGTTCCATAAAATATCTTACAAAAACTAAACCTCTGCCTTTAACGCATAAGATATACAAATTGAAATTTTAAGTTTGCAATGTAGTTTCCTGGCATTATAATTATGTTCAGAAAACGGCGAAAATAGGTGCTTAAATAAATGAAATGTATGAAACTAATATAAAGTACACCCCTTTACCATGAGAAAATCTGATGATCCCCGGTGTTTATTTATTTCATTGTTACTTTAGTTATGTTATAAAATAAAGCAATACATACTAAAATATCAATCCAGGTATTGTGTTTAAAAAAATGTGTAAAATTTTAATAAAATAAATGTTGTGACGTTTTATGCGTCATAGCTTTGTGTAGAGAACTATTGGATTCATTATTATCAGTTATATAGCACTTGTATTTCACTGGGATTGGTTATTTGAATCATTTATGAGCCATGAAAAGATTGCTTGGCCTCAAAATAGTTATCAAAGTCTACATCCCATTTTAACAAGGAAATATCAAATACATTATTCTTCATTGGACACTGTAAGTGTGCTTACCGGTAAATTTCTTGGAGACATCGTTTCATCTGTGACAACACATACTCATTGGGCTTCCTTTTGTATAACAATGTTAAGACCTGCTGCGTCTCTTCGCGTCGCTCTTCAGCATTACTTACACAAATCATAAAAATGTTAACATCGTTTGACAACAATAGAAACAAAAGGAAACACTGAGTTAAGCAACACTACTGGTAAATTAATTACAATCACCCGTGATTACCGCACACGAAGAACTAAGTAGCACTGTTCTGGGATCGAACGTTCTTCATTCAAACTCCGACAGACGACTATTAGGGGAAGGGGGTAACTCCATTGCGATACTAGTGCTGACTACCGGTTTCCCGCTCAACTAGTCGCCACTGTGACGTCATGCTGGTTTGTTTTGTACGCCCCTTTCGATCAATAGGGCGATGCGATGTGCGTTTGTTCATTAGCACAGAAACTAGGGATTTTTATTAACAGGGGAATGGAAGGATTAATTTAAATTCCCTAACAAATTATGTGTGAAAAATTCTTTAAAGATTATTCAATTGTGCCATAGTGCAGACAAATTGACGATAAAAGAACTAGAGTTCCCTATTTCCAGAAATATTTGATTATTTCTTGTTTTAAAATTATTGAAAGGTCTCACTACCACAAAAACTTGGGAAATTTGTCAGTTCAAAAATAATCCAAAAATACGCTTTGTTGTGTTATTTGGACCAAGCTCCACTGTTCTCCAGAATTGTAAAGATAATTTAGAATGATAAGATTCATTTTTAATATTCTATCTGTCTTCTTGATGCTAGCTCCATCTCTTGTCGGCTAAGCGAACCTTTTATTACTGTTGCATTGGTGCTATCGACCTAGCTGTTCTTTTTTAAATTTTTAATTAATTTTGCTCAATTAGTAATTTATTCATCCTAATCAACTCACAATACTATCTTATTTATATTGTATTTCAAGAGAGAATGGACACACATAACATTATAAGATACCTACCAAATATTTCTCCAACAATCTATGGAAGGCATACCAAACTTGCAGCCTGATTCATGATTATGTGTGGCTCACGGACTCTTTGATGAACCAAAATACAGTGTGGCCAAATTAGTCTTTTTATAAACGTTGTATGAATACAGCATTTGAGATTAAGACATTTATAAAATGGTTAATATTTGGTGAAATCTAGCAAACGAGGTCGGTGTACCAAATGTTAGTACTTACTCACCAAAGATAGATTTTCAAAAATTGTTTAAATTGGCGCAAAAAATCTCTGCAATATTTAACAGCACAAAAGTGCTTTTATGCTCACGAGAAAGAACACACACCCGAACGATCACATTTACCGATACGGATTTGTAATCTATTTTGGATGAGACTTCAACAAAAGATCAAACCCATTTCGGTGGCCACGTGGTCAACGCGCTGCTAATCTTGGTCGAGTGTACAGATGATAGTTATTACAAAATTGTTTCCCACTCTCCCTCCACGCAAATGCGGGTATACTTCATATAAATATAATCTTACTAATCCATAACACCATTCGCGTAATCAGTCCACAAGCGTATATCCTAAATGTGTATTAAGACGTGCTAAAATTTGTCGAAAGCCGTTCACACACTTGATGAAAATATAAAGTTTCAAATTTTTGGTAACAAATATAGGGATAAGTTTTAACATTTTATACGCCGGTAATCTTAATTTTATTTTTGTTATAATAAGAATTTTAAAATTGAGATTTTTATAGTTATCTGACACCTTAGCTCTGTCGGTATCGTACCTGTCTAATGAGCTATGGCTCCTGGGTTCGATTCCCAGCATGTGTGAAAAATGTATCATTGATGATATGTGGTTTTTCCTTTTCACAGTTATGACTGGATGTTGGGCCTGTCCTAGTCTTAGATTAGATTATAAGGCCTATGAAGCTACGACAGGCCTAACAAGCTGGCAATGGAAAATATGTGGCTTGAATAAAAAAAAACTGACCTAGGCCACAGGCTGGAAACAGAAATGAATGTGAAAAAAGATTTTTCCATTTAGGATGAAGACAATATTGAACTTTCTGAAATGTGACCACCTTATTATTTTCAATGTTCAAGGTGGCCCTTATGGTCAAATAGGTTTGACATGTCTGATCTATGGTCATAAAGAGAAGACCCCCAAATGGATACATTTTTCTTATTTTATGCTTTTTAATTTTCAAATTGAGTAGTTCCATCTTTAATGTAGAATAGGGTTAATAGAAAGAGTGTGTTGGAAACAGAAATGAATGTAAAAAAAAAGATTTTTCCATTTAAGATGAAGACAATATTGAAGTTTCTGAAATGTGACCACATTATTTTCAATGTTCAAGATGGCCCTTATGGTCAAATAGGTTTAACATGTCTGATCTATGGTCATAAAGAGAAGACCCCCAAATTGATAGTATTTTTCTTATTTTATGCTTTTTAATTTTCAAATTGAGTAGTTCCATCTTTAATGTAGAATAGGGTTAATAGAAAGAGTGTGATGAAAGACTAAAGATATTAAAAATATTACTTAACCATTTTAATGGTTAAGACCGTTTCCCTCTTTAGATTGGTTAGGCTACTTATCACTTTATTAAATTCATTAATTTACGTTTTAAATGACTAAAACCCATATTTGAATATGAATTTTCAGTCAAACAGGTTTTTTGAACAAATATTTTTCTCCACTTCTGAAAAAAGGGGTGCTAAGAAATTTTAAATTAAATATATATTTTAGTAAAAGTTTCTTATCTATAATAAACAAAAACTTTTCTTTGTTGTAATTGCAAAAATAGTATTCCTGCCAGGGAATAGCTTGTATAAAATATAGTTTCATAGGTATGGACATACTATAAATAATAATAGTAATAATAATAATAATAATAATGAGTTTCCAACCTGTGACCTGCTCATTTTAGTAAAATGCCTCCATCTTCCTCTATCCTTCCACCACTCTCAATCCTTTAATTTCTTTCATTCTTCTCCTCTCACTTGAACACTTTTTGCTATTTGCTCCTCCCATCTCTTTCTTGGCCTTCCCTGTGGTCTTTTTCCCATATACTTCATTTCCAATATTTTCTTTAGCGTCCTCTTTTTTTACATCCTCATTACATGGCCAGACCATCTCAGTGTTGCTTCCTCTACTATCTCATGTACTCCCTGTAACCCTACTCTTTCTTGGATATCTTCATTTCTAATCATTTTTCTCCTCGTAACAGCTAACACGCTCTTCACAAACTTCATTCTCATGGCCTCCACTTTCTTAGTCTCTCTTACATTCATGCCCATGTTTCTGCTGCGTATGTGACAATGGGTACAAAGTACAACACTTTCTTACACTTAAAAGGAACTTCCCTTCTCCATAGCAGGACCTATAGGACAATTCTCATTGCTGTTCTCTTCTCATTAAATCCTCTCTATTTCCACCTTTCTCCACAAAAACGCCTCCAAGACATTTTACGTGTTCTACTTTTCTCAGTTCCACTCCATTCAACTCTATACCATACCATTAATAATACTAATAGTTAAAGGGCACTCCCTTGCTTCACTCAATTTTTTTTAATTTGGAACCATTCCATCCTTCTACTCTATATCTTAACACAACTCCTGTTATCCTCATACATGCTTTTCACTCTCATTACCACTCCTCTTTCCACTTCAGCCTCCTCCATTGCTTTACAAACTTTAGTTCTATTATATGCCTTATCCACATCCGTAAATACCATTACCAAGTATTTCCCATATTCAGCTCATCTTTCTATCAGCTGTCGTATGGCAAGATTAAGTCTATTGAAGAACTCTCCCTAAATCTGCGCTGTTCCTTTTTACACCTTCCTTTCTTTTTATTTCTTACTCTTTTTTCTCATATATTCTCAGATATTTTTGTACAGAGACACATCAGTGTTGCCCCCCTATAATTTAAACACCTCTTCCTGTCTCCTTTCTGTCCCTTTTGCCAGTCTTTCGGTACCTTTTTTCTCCTTCCAAACAACTCTGAGCATCCTGGTTAACCAATGTATACCTACTTCACCTGCAGCCCTTATCATTCCCACAGTCAGTTCGTTCACACCCGGTGCTTTTCCTTGTTTCATCCTCTTTAATGCGTCTTCTATTTCTTCTTGCTCCTCCATTTCACTCTCATTCCTTTCCTCTTCCAGGTTGAAAATTTCTCAAAATCTCTCATTCATAGTATCTTTTCTTCAATGTTCTTCCTTCATCTATCATTCTAACTTCTTGTCTTTTCTCTCTCCTTCTGTTTCTTACTTAGCTATATAGCACCTTCTTACTTACTTCCACGTCCTATTTCAGCATTTCCATAAATTTTTGCATCCAATCCTTCCTGGCCTCCCTTACAACTCACCTTGCTCTTTTCTTCTTCTCCCTATACTATTTCTCTGTTTACTCATTCTTATTCTTAAAAATCCTTCTGAATTATTTTTCTATACTGCTTCCTTCACCTGTTGCTCTACCAAGATGTCTCCTTCCACTTCCTCTTATTACTTGTCCTCCCACATATCTCCTTTGCCGCTCCCAACATTCCATTTCAACCTCTACACTTTGCATCTCTTCCTTGGGTATTGAGCTGTTTATCATTCTTAGGTACCGCTCTTTCCTCTTTATTTTTTTTTAGCCTCCACACCTTTGGTATTTTTTCTTGTCTTACTACTTTTCTTCTTTATTTCCATCCATTTATGTCTGTCACCATTAACAACCTGTGGTTACTATCTCAAGACACACTTGGTATTACCTGGATCTTTAAAGTCTGCCTTTTCATTTCTTCATCCATGATAAAGTAGTCTATCCCCGACTTTTGCTTTCCATCCCAATTATATCTACTGATCTTATGACTTTCTCTTTCCTTCTTACCAGTTGTTCGCCCCTTTCATTTTATTTCTTGCACATAACACCAACAGCCTTCTTTCCTCCTCGTTTCTCTCTCCTCATCCTTCCTTCTCTAACACCTCCTCAAACCCTCATCTCTCCCATTACTATATATGAAAAGTTAAATTTGTAAATCACATTGCTTTGTGTATAAATTAACTAAAAACTGTTTTAATAATTTAATAACTTGCAAGAAATAATTCCTTCCTATCTAAATAAGACTAAATATTCTTAACTTCAGCCATAAGAGCCCAAGAACCTAAGATGAGAACAATGTCTTATTTTTGACAAAAAATGTGATATACAAGGTCCGTAAAAAGATATCCAGGATTTGATAAAAAAGATTGTTACAGTGTCTTAATACTCATTCGGGTTAAACACATATGTAATAATTAAGCTAATATAGGCAATTAAGGATGACCTGCCAGGTGTAATTTCTTATTAAGTCCGAAAGGTTTTTTTTAGCTGGCTGAATTCAAGAGATTACAAGCAACACATAGTGACTGCCTTAAATAACGAGTGAGGAGTGGCTTTGCAAATACAGTAAATAATAGTTTAGTATTTAGAATCTGACACAAAAAATAAACTGTTTTGGTTTATTTCCTATATTCTAGTTTCTTTTCTAAACAACTGATAATTATTTCACGGGGGCTTTTTTTAAAATAAAGAATTCTGATGGTTCCGTAATATATCTTTCTTTAGTGCAATGTTGTAAGCTTGTGTTGTTTTGCTAAGAATGTCAGGCTTGGCCACCCCTCTCTACACTTGAATTGAACGTCTTACCGGTGATGCAACAAAAAACATTTATCAGAGAGGAATTTTAGGTATTATTTTAACACCTATCTAAATCCTACTAACCAAAAGATTTAAAATATAATTTTACTGCCACAAAAACAACTTGATTTGTACTTTTTTAATGAGTATTTTCTAAATGTTCAAGATACATTTCATAAATAAACTTTAAGTCTGATAAAAAAAACACTCTTACGGTTAAAAGACTGTGTCTTGCTGGAAACAATAAATATTAGTAGAAAAGAAAATATGTTCCCTATTATTCTATTAATCCTAAGGATACAATGTGTTTTCGAGCTTTCCAGGTTCAGCGTTTGTCCTTCCCATTATGGTTTGTGGTCATTAAATAAGCATCAAAGACACGATTGCTAAGTTTAAGAAGTCACCCTTGTCAAAGAGTGAATTACCTGTGAAGAGAAGGGTCAAGTTTCGAATCCTGGCCAGGTGTATTGAGAGTGATTTTCCTAAATAGTTTCCCCCTCTACCTACACATAAATGTGAACATTTATTCTAAATTTTACCTTCTTCCTCCCTGTCCCATTAGTGTGACTGTATGGATAGTCTGGATTAATATCATTAGAATTGTGTTGAGGAAAAATTTGTTTTTTGTCAATGTTGGCCTATCCCAAATTTATTGAAAAACATTGTTTTAGTGGTGTTTGAGTCACCACATAGACCATTTTCAATCTCAATTGATAAAATATAGCAAAACTATTGACAAATTCTTCGTATTTTTGAGGTTTAGTTGGTAGATTGTTTAATTCAATTTAACTATTTTCAATTTCAGGCTCGTTTTAAAACATACAAAAAGTTAAAACCAGTATCACAAATTAAGTACCACAAATGTAGAAGGACATGGAAGGTAAGAAAGTGGACTAGAGACGCATGTCTGAGGGAGAAATTTTTAAAAGATTGACAGGACTGGAAGAGGATGTGCCAGACGACCCACAGAGGTGGAAACTTTGAATGATGGTGATGATACCTTTATATGAAACATGAAACAAAAGAAGAATATCTCGAAGAATTATTATAAATCCAAAAATATTCATTCTGTTTCACAGTGTCGTACTTCGTGAATTGAAAGAAAATGTGTGATGGTGCTGAAACTTATCAAGAACAGCCAACACTTACAGCCAGCATTTACTTTTGATTAGTTGTGGCTATTGTTATTATTTGATGACTGTACATCACAGGTCCATCAGTAATGTTAGTAATAAGAGGTTATCATAGTACACACACAAACCTGATTCAAAATAATTTGGTTTATTGTACAAACACTTAACAGTTAAAATATTACAATATTATTGGTCGTCATATAAACAAATATATAAAGTTATGTTTCTCGTTATTTAAGTTATACAAATTCTACACAGAAAGTTATGTAAAAAATAAATATGTTTACAACATTCATTGGAAGCTTACACTTAGCACATCTTTAAAATGTAATAACAAAACACACATATACAGTAAAATAAAAAACATTTGAAACAATCAGTATTACATCACACTCATCATTATCTAAAAACTAATTAAAGAAAATAACTCAAGTGTTTGAGATCTGTAAAGAGAAATAAAATGATCTAAGATTAAACAGCACAATTTCAGTATAGCAAAAATATAATTTCTTATAAATGATAATACTGACTATATAATAAATATTATCTTAGATTAAGTGAATAGTTTATGTTATTAAGCTCTTTTCTGGATGCTCTTGATTAACGGTGGTGATAACTAGAATCATTAATGCTAATGAGTATAATTAGATTTTGTCAAACCAAATGAGAAAATTTTATAATATCTTTTGTCAGTTCTAATGAGATTTCATCAATAATTTCCTAAATTCAAGCACAAAAATATTACTTATATAAAAAGGTTTAGAAAATAGTATTTTTATATTTACATTTTTCTACTTGTTTTGAGTTTTATATCAAAGTGTAGGAACCCTCGATTTTTGCACACAAAATTGTCTCTTATTCTTTAAATTGTTCAGGTTATTTTTAACTCAATCGATGCAAACTATCAATTTTATTTGCTTTTATACATATTTTGTTAAAAATGTTGTATTTTTTAAATAAAAAACTATCAAAATTATTACACACTAGCAGACATACCCGGTGTTAGCCTTGGCAATGCTGTTATTTGCTTCCAAAATACAGAAAAAGTTATCTTAATTTTATTTATTTCAACCCAATTTTTAATTACTTTAAAAAACTCAAATCCAAATTTTAAAATTCCAGCTTCGCAGTGAACAGGGGCTTCTAATTTTTAAATTTCAGACCTCTTAGTGCAGTAGATGTCACACAATGCTCATGACAAACAAGACACATAAACTCTTCACTTTATTAATATAGATGAACAATTATTCTGAAAAGTATTAATTCTAATGGTTGGAAGTAGTTTAAGACGGATTTTTTCAAATTGACGCCCAACTCTTACATTTTGCTGGTCATAAAAATCTGGCGGCTTTACATTACACCCTGAGCTTCCTCTTAATCATTCTGTTTTTGGAATAGTATATACTCTCAATATGAACATAGTATAATCCAGATATTCAACCTCTTTTCATTGCCATTACCAACTAATATATACAGCTTATGTCATTTTGAGTTTTTTTTTTAATTTAGTGTTTTAACTAGGGATTTGCGAGAATCACTTTTTTTGTAATACTAATTATTTAAATGATTGAAAATCAAATTTTTTCTTAACAAAACATTTACATTTTTAACAAACTAAGGTTATGACTTGCCAATTTCAACTCCTTTATGGGAAAAAATATATTAACTCCCAATTAAACTATATATTTATTATCAAATGGTGTTAAAAATAAGAAGTTTTCAGTTGGCTTGGTTAGGAAATTTACTAGGACAGTTATTTTCAAATTTATACTATTTTTTTTTAAATTTCTCGAATTTTTGAGAACTATTTTATATGTTTGAGACAAGGTTGAGATTTTTTTTTCCCCCTCATCTCGATCTTGAATTTTCGAGTCTCGCACATCCCTAGTCTTTATAACGTGAATAAAACCTTAATGCAGTTTACATAATTCCTTGTGGGTACATTTGTCCTAATTAACACAATCTTACTTTCTGCTGTATTTCAATGAAACCTAAAAATAGCATGATCTAAGGAATTTCTATAGCTTAGATCAAAATACTTATCATTTGCACATTAATAAGACTTTAAATATGTTTTCATTAAAACTAAAATAATAATTTTTAAATAACAAATAAGGTAGGTTTTTGTGATCAGGAGGTGGATGCCACTATATAACAACATTTTTTAACAACAATTGTTAAATAATTTCGACAAAATTCCCAGTTGATGACCAACTCTTTAAAGGTTATAAAATTATAAGGGTTATACAATTTAATGTGATCAGAAATTATTTCTTTATTGAAGTTGTAAAATTATGTCTCATCAGTTCTAGAAAACAAAATAACAACTGTTAATTGCAATAAACATATGTATCAAATTTTACCGCTTCAAATACATGTTTCCATTTATGCTTGAATCAATTTAAGTTTTAAGCTGGAATTCTTTTAGAAACTAAATCTTGTATATTAATATAAAATTATCTTGTTCAATACAAATTTTGATATTTATTCTATTATATTTGATCCATTCAGAGCTTCAGCTAATACATTCATTATCAACTACAACATTCTAAATTGATGTAATGTTTTAGTATATCATTAAAAAAAAGTAACTAAGAGAATATATTTTTCATCTGAGACATTATAGTATCTTTCAGTGTATTGTCAAAGAGTATAGCATTAATTTGATAGTTAACAAGCTAAATGTCTCCCTAGTTCACAAATATTTGTTATGAGAGTGCACATACCAAACTGGTCCCAATTCATTTTAATTCCATTTTACAATTTTACAGCTAGCATGTTTCCTTGTGTATAGATGAGAACAGCATGTTAAGACCATTATTCTATATTAACTATTGGAAAGCATTCTTGATACTTGCAGGAGTCAATATCAACCAAAGAATAGAGAGTATTAGATGAAGTGTGTCCGCTCCGTCTATGGTGAAAGATTACTGTCTTACCTTGATGGGCTCCGATATGGGCCTAGTAACCTAGCTTGTATGACGTATTTAGTCATCCATTTGTTAAGTGCACTGTAGCATGTGTGACGTTATCAGTCGTCAGTAATTTTCAAAAGCATTTATAGGCTTAAATTGTTGCACTATGGAAATTAAGTCACCCTCAGGAAGGGTTTCAGAACTGATGAAAGTCACACTTGAGAGGTTAAATAAGCTGCACCATAGTGGAAACATGATTTCAAATAACTCATGTTCTTAATGAATAAATAGCTCAAAATACCAACTGTGGGGGCCCCATGATCTAAGTGTAACTCTCGTAAAAAGCTAGTGTTGATGACAGGGACATCGGGGTTTGAATCTGGCCAACTACAACCTTTCGACAATCAAAGTATTTAAAGATAAAATACACATTTATGTTCGTTTTTTGTAATTTTGTCTTGTTGTGTACATCACAAATTAATGTTCACATGACAGGAATCATGTTGTAATGATAGTTTAATTTATCAGCTTAGATCAAAATATCTTAAACTTTTTTTTTAGGTATTCAAACTTCAATTCGGCTTTTGGGCAATATTTTTTGATTCGCCTTTGCTTCAAACTGAAAAAAGTGGACTTCGCACACCCTTACACTATTTGAATAAAAATCTCTCAAGTACCAAGAATTATTACTTACCAACTAAAACAAAAACATTCATGCATCATTATAGGTACCTATGTCGAAAAAAGAAAAGATTCTTGTAAGTAATTAAAAGTATAGAGATTACACTATTTGAATAAAAATCTCTCAAGTACCAAGAATTATTACTTACCAACTAAAACAAAAACATTCATGAATCATTATAGGTACCTATGTCAAAAAAAGAAAAGATTCTTGTAAGTAATTAAAAGTATAGAGATTGCACAAATTACAACACAAAATATACCATAAATTTATGAGTTATATCCATTAGCTTTGTTCTTTGCTCTTTACATCTCCTATTGATGTAATGGAACTCGATGCAACAAAATATTCTTAAATCACAAATTGACACAGCTATACGTTACAGAACAACACATCACAATACAAAACCAATAGTCAAAGTGTCAATAAAACCTTTCTTCTTCTGCCAAGGGATAACTACGCGTCCTAACAATCACCCCTCCAAAAATTCAAGAAATAAATTAATTTTTAGAATTGGCTATGTGTTATTAACATAAAATGAGTATCATCAATACAAGGCAAAAATGAGAATAAAGGGTTTTGGATTTTGTGTAGAGGTCAATCGTGTCAAGGGATCTCTCCTCTCTTATGACTCAATTTCTGTTTCTCAAACCTCAATCACCCACATTTATATATTTACATATGATAATGAAACATAAAATATTCCTAAAATCAATCAACTTGATTGTCTTTAAATTGGAATCCGCACCATTTGATAATGATTATTCTTTAAGTATCAACATGGCTTTCGTTAAATGATAAAAAATAATAGCTATAACATCTTCATGTTCCGGTTGAAGATTTCTTCGTTGGCTTGGCGCGATTGGGTGCTACCGATTCTGTTTCTTTAGTTTTCTTTGGTCGAAGAATAAAGTTGAGGTTAAATGCAGTATTGACGGCATAATAGACATTAGCACTTGGTGGTAGAAGCATTTCTGAAAAATAATAATAATATTGTTGCGAGGAATGCAAACACAAATAAATACAATTAAATAAAAGTAAAATATTTGAAAATAAAACATTGTGGTTTACTTATCTTTAAAATCTAGTACTACACAAACCATTAAACAACAAATAACATAATTTATCGAGGTAAAGGCTTAAACTAGTGAATCTATACACAAGGGTTGTTTAGGTTACTATGTTTTTAATTACCAATTATTTTCAGTTTCCAATTGTTCAGAAGGAAGTGATGAATAACATACCCTGTAATAAATAAGTTACTATTGTCGTTAGTAAAGTGAATTCTGTAATAAAAATATTTCTTAAATATGGGGTATTTTAGTGTTTAATTTTAATTTATTTTCTTAGAATTAAGCTTTTTTTTTCTGTTGGTGATAGTGAAAAATTAAGGTAGGTCTTATAATAGAAAAAATATGGTAAATTTCAGATTGTGTGTCCAGGTAAAAATAATAAACAGCTCCTTATAACATGTTTTAACCCCTATTTCCATGGTTTGAGACTGCAAAAAAAAGATAAAACAAAAATGAAACTCTTTTAGTACCTCTGTCTGGTAGCATCTTGTGCCAGCGTGTATGTCTCGGGATTGCCCTCCAACCCTAGTTTCAGCATAGAGTTCCTTATCACTTGGGGTGTGCGCTCATTGTTACTCAGCATTATGCTCTTGTATAATACAATACCTGCAAACAATTATTTAATGTGGCTCAGTAAGGAATAGGAAACATTTGCAAGAGGAATAAAAACAGATGGATTTAGAGGTGCGTCAAATCTAATATTTTACAAAACCGACCCTTAAATTTACCTTCACATCCTGAATCTTGGAAAAAATTATGAATACAAGAGGAAATATAAATATAGTAAAATAATAGAAAATACAAATAGTAACTAAATATTAACATTCTTTCTTACAATCCATTCATTTTAACATTCATTCATTCATTCATTCAGTTAAGTGTTAAATTACTGGTCTGGGGCCTGGTTGTTAAGTTCATCCTTTAATTATAATCAGTTCTGAACCAACAATAAACAGTATTGGAGCTATAAAACAAATTTCCCCCGAAAACACCCAACTAATTCTCAAATATCCCACAAGACCCTAAGGATTCAATTCAAGGGTCCCAACCGTACCGAATAGGGAGGAAACAAAGAAACCATTCTGATGGAAGGGGTGGAAAAAAACATTATTAGGAGGGTGAAGGCCTTAATGGAGAGCTGAAACACAATGCAGACATCCAGAAAGCACATATTATTTAAGGAAAAGTTGGTTTTTTGTTTTGGTTTTTTCATTTAAGGTCCAACCCGTTCTTTGAGACTGACTTACATTTATTTACTAGCTTTAACTTAAATTACATTGTATTTTGTAGAGCAGCGGTTATCAAACTGGGGTACGCGGGCACCTTTCAGGGGGGTAAGTGAGCAGCTCTCAAGGGAAAGTTGGCAAAATGACAAGGGACTTAGGCACAACAACACCCTTCATGGTTCATGACAAAATAAAAGCTTTAAAAAGAAACTTCAATTTGCCACAAAAGAAGTTGTGAAGGGACAACTGTAATTCTTTCCGTCTTTAGAAAATTTTGTAGAATAAAATGAACTTGAGCTTCATGGTTATGTTGTCAACGACATAAGCAAGCATTGTCTGGGTTTGATTGAAGACTTTGACAAATATTTTCCTGAGAATTTAGGGAGTGAGTTCTGGATGTGAGACACTTTTTCTACAATGGAAGACTCCAGTCTTAAGAAAACTTATTTGGCACAGCTTTGGTTGCAAAGGCTCAACGAGTTTCCTCCTATCGCTGGCCTGGCCATCAAGTTTATGATGCCTTTCTCAACGACATATCTCTGTGAGAGTGGTTTTTCATCCATGGTGTACCTAAAAATAACTACCACAATAGGCTAAATCTGGAGTCGGACCTCCGCTTAAAAATTCAACTGGACAACCCGACATCAAAAAGCCATGCAGTCACACCCCTCTCACTGAAAAACTTTGGGATTCATAATATATCAGCTCCAGAATTACAATTTAAAATGTTGATTTTGAAAATATTGTGTTTAGATTTTATTTTTATCTCAATATGAGATAATGTTAAGGCTTAGTAGGATTCTCTCTAAAAAAACTTTGTCACATTTGAAATATTTTGATACAGATATTTTTTCCCAATAGATTAAATAGATTAATATTAAACCATGTGGTCATAATTTTTTTAAACCTGTCATTTGGAATGTTTTTTTAAATCTTGGGAGTGCATTAAATTTTTAGTTATGGTCAAGGGGTATGAACTAAAAAAAAAGTTTGAGAACCGTAGTTGTGCAGTGTTTCCACACTGGTTTCATATATTAATATGCCATTGGGGTTTTATACATTTTATAAATAAGGAATGTCACGTTATTTTAATATATAGCACATGCCAAAATGGAGGTGAAATTTATCAACATGTTTCTAACCAATAACAACATCATAATGAAATGTTTTCGGCCTGTGCCTGGGTCCATTTAGTAAAATGCTTCCATTTCCCTCAGTTCTTCCACTATTCTTCTTCTTGCACTCTCTTTCACTTTCCTCTTCTCCCATTTTGCTATCCACTCCTACCATCTCTTCCTTGGTTTTTCCTTGCAGTCTCTTCCTTACATACTACACATCCATAAATCTTCTTGAAATGCTCTCCCCTTCCATCCTCATTAAGTGTTCATACAATCCAATCCTTGCTTCCTCAACCCAACCTCAACTCTTGATCGTACATCTTAACTCTTAATTCTATCTCTTCTGGTGACAGCTCCTCAAAAACTTCATTCCCATGGTTTCCTCAACATGTTTCTATTGAAATAAAAAGGTCTATAATTTTTAAGATTTTCATGAAAAGTTAAAAACTAGTTTATTTTCGAGAAAGTTTAACATTTAACATCTCCCCCTGTTGCCCTCTATTCATTAGATTTTCTCTGCTTCCCACTCCTCGTCTCAATCCCACTTCCAAGATATGTCATGAATACTATATATACTATTAATAATCACACAACAAAAGTTTATAGTAATTGAAATGCATGTTGTAATAATAGCTTGATTTATCAGCTTAGGCTTAAATATTTCTAACATTTTTTTAATTGATATGCCTTAAGTTTAGGGGTGTGCGAAGCTTCGAGAATCTCGAAGTCGAAGCGAATATTAACTAACTTCGGCTTCGACTTCGACAAAAAATATTGATAGATTTAGAGGTGGGTCAAATTTACTATTTTACAAAACCGACCCTTAAATTTACCTTCACATCCTGAATCTGGGAAAATCTTTATGAATACAAGAGAAAATTATGAATACAAGAGGAAATATAAATATAGTAAAATAATAGAAAATACAAATAGTAACTAAATATTAACATTCTTTCATACAATCCATTCATTCATTCAGTTAAGTGTTAAATTACTGGTCTGGGGCCTGGTTGTTAATTTCATCCTTTAATTATAATCAGTTCTGAACCAACAATAAGCAGTATTGGAGCTATAAAACAAATTTCCCCCGAAAAAACCCAACTAATTCTCAAATATCCCAATCATATTGAATAGGGAGGAAACAAAGAAACCATTCTGATGGAAGGGGTGGAAAAAAAACATTATTAGAAGGGTGAAGGCCTTAATGGAGAGCTGAAACACAATGCAGACATCCAGAAAGCACATATTATTTAAGGAAAAGTTTGTTTTTTGTTTTGGTTTTTTCATTTAAGATCCAACCTGTTCTTTGAGACTGACTTACTTTTGTTTACTAGCTTACACTTAAATTACATTGTATTTTGTAGAGCAGCGATTATCAAACTGGGGTACGCAGGCACCTCTCAGGGGGGTAAGTGAGCAGCTCTCAAGGGAAAGTTAGCAAAATGACAACACCCTTCATGGTTCATGACAAAATAAAAGCTTTAAAAAGAAACTTCAATTTGCAACAAAAGAAGTTGTGAAGGGACAACTGTAATTCTTTCCGTCTTTAGAAAATTTTGTAGAATAAAATGAACTTGAGATTCATGATTATGTTGTCAACGACATAAGCGAGCATTGTCTGGGTTTGATCGAAGACTTTGGCAAATATTTTCCTGAGAATTTAGGGAGCGAGTTCTGGATGCGAGACACTTTTTCTATAGTGGAAGACTCCAGTCTCAAGAAAACTTATTTAGCAGAGCTTTGGTTGCAAAGGCTCAACGAGTTTCCTCATATCGCTGGCCAGGCCATCAAGTTTATGATGCCTATCTTAACAACATATCTCTGTGAGAGTGGTTTTTCATCTATGGTGTACCTAAAAATAACTACCACAATAGGCTAAATTTAGAGTCGGACCTCTGTTTAAAAATTCAACTGGACAACCCGACATCAAAAAGTTGTGTCAAGCCATGCAGTCACACCCCTCTCACTAAAAAACTTTGGGATTCATAATATATCAGCTCCAGAATTACAATTTAAAATGTTGATTTTGAAAATATTGTGTTTAGATTTATTTTATTTTTATCTCAATATGAGATAATGTTAAGGCTATACTAGTAGGATTCTCTCTAAAAAAACTTTGTCACATTTGAAATATTTTGATACAGATATTTTTTCCCAATAGATTAAATAGATTATTAATAAACCATGTGGTCATAATTTTTTTAACCCTGTCATTTGGAATGTGTTTTTTTTAATCTTGGGCTTGGGAGTGCATTAAATTTTTAGTTATGGTCACGGGGTATGAACTAAAAAAAAAGTTTGAGAACCGCAGTTGTGCAGTGTTTCCACACTGGTTTCATATATTTATATGCCACTGGGGTTTTATACATTTTATAAATAAGAAATGTCACGTTATTTTAATATTTAGCACATGCCAAAATGGAGGTGAAATTTATCAACATGTTTCTAACCAATAACATCATAATGAAATGTTTTCGACCTGTACCTGGGTCCATTTAGTAAAATGCCTCAATTTCCCCCTGTTCTTCCACTATTCTTCTTCCTGCATTATCTTTCACTTTCTTCCTCTCACATTTTGCTATCCGCTCCAACCATCTCTTCCTTGGTCTCCCTTGCAGTCTCTTCCTTACATACTACACATCCATAAATCTTCTTGAAATGCTCTCCCCTTCCATCCTCATTAAGTGTTCATACAATCCAATCCTTGCTTCCTCAACCCAACCTCAACTCTTGATCGTACATCTTAACTCTTAATTCTATCTCTTCTGGTGACAGCTCCTCAAAAACTTCATTCCCATGGTTTCCTCAACATGTTTCTATTGAAATAAAAAGGTCTATAATTTTTAAGATTTTCATGAAAAGTTAAAAACTAGTTTATTTTCGAGAAAGTTTAACGTTTAACATCTCCCCCTGTTGCCCTCTACTCATTAGATTTTCTCTGCTCCCCACTCCTCGCCTCAATCACACTTCCAAGATATGTCATGAATACTATATATACTATTAATAATCACACAACAAAAGTTTATACTAAGTGAAATGCATGTTGTAATAATAGCTTGATTTATCAGCTTAGGCTTAGATATTTTTAACATTTTTTAATTGATATGCCTTAAGTTATAAACAATTTAAAACTAATGCAAGTTTTATTTGGCTTTAAGGACTTCCCACAACCCTTAGAGTTTATTTTTCATGAAGACTCATGGATTACTAATCCAATTAAGTTACTGAATAAGCCATGTGAAAAAGACTGTTCTCTAAATTATCTGACTTTTATAATAATTGCAAGAAGCTTACCGTCAGTCTCGACAGACGACGTCTCCAGAGTGACTCGAATGATGTAAAAGTCATGAGATTTTTGCTGTGCAGGGTGTAGCGCTTGAGCAGATGACACCTGGGACTTGTTGGAAGTGCTGTTGCTATGATTACCAGCCGACGTGTTGGTGTTGCCACTGCTCATTGAGACATCTAACGAAGGGAGAGAAGAGGTGCTGGACGACGAAGACATTTGAGATGGAGAAGCCTGGACATAAAATTAAAGGTCATGGGAAAGGCCTAGCTAGATCTTTTAGCTAATCTCAAGCCCTTAGAAAGTACTTATGTGGAGATCATAAAAACCCTAAACCAAAAAAATATATTTATTTAAATAGCAAGGGTGTAAATTATATCGTTACCAGAAAATTATAAGTCCAAAAGTACACATTTGAAACAGATTGTAGTAATTTTTGGGGTATATCAAACCCCTGCTTTAAATGAAGAGAGCATAGCAGCTATTAACTAGTCAAATATTCTGCTTTCTTCGGCTGAAAAAGTATGTTTTGTATTTTTGTGTTTTGAATCTTAGAATCCATCTGGGCTATCTGCATTTATTTACA
>CABFOW010000792.1:38593-51563 GCA_902141385.1 Timema californicum | reverse complement strand
ATATATATATATATATATATATATATATATATATATATATATATATATATATAAGTTATTGAATACATGTTCATAGCTGTATATATCAATTTATGTCATCTGATGCTTTCCCCATTAATAAATAATAAAAATACCTACGACATAATACTAGTAATAAAGTAAAATGGTATCAGTGTGAACAAAAAAAAAGTGTTTTTTTCCTTCTTCTAAACATTCCTTCATGTCATAATCTTACTATATCTAGCTATTAAAATCCAATATTTCATTGGTTGAATTAAGAATTTCATCACAGCTCAGAAGTTGCTATCATTTCCTGGTAATGAACCCCATAGTAACAATGAACAAACCCGTCTGCATCAGAGGTCACATGAACTAAACAGACTTTGTCTAATCTGTTTGGATTGAGAGGTCAGAGTTTGAATACCCTCTAGATGTACTGAAAGTTTTTTTTCTGGACATTTTCCCACTCTCTCTTCATTCAAGTGCGAGAACATTTCCTTTAAACTCTAATTTCTTCATCCTTACCCCATCAGTGTGATTAAATACAGATAGCCCGGATGGATCTTGAGACATGGCGCAAAACAAGTCACACACAAATTAAAATAATCTGTGCCTAAGACCATAGGAATCTGTCAGAATCAAAAGAGGCTTCATCACTTTGAGGCACATGGGACTTCTTAAAACCTACCTAGCAGCTGATCCTCTCTGTTGAACCTTTCGAGGCGATGCCTGACTTTGACCTCAAGCTCTGATTCTGGGAGGTGCTGCTGGCAGAAGTACAGCAGTTGGTGCAGGGTAGGGTGGGTGGGGGAGTTACGGAAGTCTTCAGGATATGAGTCCAGCCAGACATGGAGAGCCAGCACCAGGGTTCTGCACCAAAATACAAATATTATTGTTAGACTCTTGAGCTCACGGATGATCTCAACATTTAGAAAAAGGCAGAGTTACACCACAGATAACAGATACTAACATACAACTTACAAACTAAATTACAAACTAGCTCTAAATAAGGACAATCTTTTTTTTTTCTTTTTCAAAACTAGCTTAGTCCAAAATTGTTAATTTTTATGAAAAAGGTTTTTATGTTTTAACAGAAGATCTCAAATATATAAAATTATTTATTTTCAAAATTAAGTTTGACCCTCTACTATTTATAGCACTCTATTCAAATGTGTATAGAGTAAAAAGCAATTTAATAAAATTAAATTAAAAGTGACTGTTTTGTCAAAATCCCCTTTTAAAATTAAACTCAATAAATCAGATAAAAGAGAACCAATTTAGTTATAATAAATCTAATGTCGCAGGAACAAAGATGGGTTTCTCTCTCTATATGTATGTAATATATAAAACTAAATAAAACTCCATTTTGATATTTATGAACAAGGCTTGTTTTGGTAAAAAGTTCCTCAAGTGTAGGGGAAGTGTTCCCCGGCTTGTATGTTTCCCACACATGGTTCCATGCCTGAGATTGTATTAAAACAGAGTGTACATATGTTATTTTGTTTGGGCTGGACATAAACAGTGTGTGTGTTTGTATGTCATGGTAATCACTCACTTTCTGTGTTGTTCCATCACACCCTCTGGAAGATCTAACTTGTTATGGGCTAGCTGCTCATACCTGTAAAATAACACACGACAGAAATAGATCACATCTTATATCTGGGGCAAGGGTTTATTCGCTAATTTTTAAGCTTATCAAGTACAGTTGACCGATGTAAGTAAGCATTGAAAGCACTGCTTGTCTACTTCAAGCGGGATAAATCCTTATTTTATGTTTACAAATATTTTTTAAATTGCAAACCTAATATTGTCTATAATTTTAGCAACATTTTTGTTTGAGCTTCATATTTGTCAAGCATGATTGTGGGTTTGTCCCCGTCACAAGGGGCTATTAGAAGTCAACTCAAACTTGCTTCTAAAGCATTAAAATTGTATAAGCATGGTGTCTACTCAACTTGACCAATGAAATCCCCGACCTTTTCCTTGATTTCCCCTGATCATTTCCTAAAATTCCCGACTAAAAAAAAGTATGTTACATCCTTTTAACGAGGCCCCCCCACAACACCCCCCTTTCCACCCTCGTTTTTCTATTAATCATTTATGAATAATAATAAGTTTTAAAATTTGTATTAAAATTATTTACTAGGAATTAAAAATATATTACACAGCTACAAACAAAAAAATGACATAATTTAATGATTATCGTATCTCATATTTTGAGTAAAATATCATTTTCCTGGATTGTTATTGTGATTTACCAAATTCCCGACTTATTATCGTTTTTTCCAGATCACTTCGAATTCCCAGCTAATTCCCATGTTCCCTGATTTTCCCGGATGGTAGACATCCTGTATAAGGGATGAAAGTGAGGGAAAAAAGGGTAAGGAACAAGCACATTCATAGAGGAATAACATGCAAAATTTGAACTCCTTCTCGCTGCCACGGAATGCCAATGATATAATAGAATTGTAAAATATCTACCTAGTGTTCTTGGTCAATGTTTGTGCATACACAGCCACGCAATGTCAGCTTAATGTGTGTCATGTTTTTTTTTATCGTTTATTCTCTGTGCAATATTTATTTTAGTTAAGCAACATTTTGTATTCAACATAGTAATTAAATACAATTTATCCCACTAAAATTATTTCAATAGAGAATTTAAAGCCCAAAGATAAAAAAAAAGCCTTGTAACATTTTTAACCTGACCCCACATCAAAAGCTGTTCGCCCAGCTCCCTGAAGCCTTAAAGTCTATAATTATAATTTGTGCTTATAAGTTGGCTGACATAATCATTCTTGAACAAAAAATATCCGTGTGAAACTCAAAATAAAGTAATGACTTGTAAATACAAAATAGCTATTGATTTGTAAAGTTTTATTTTTATTATTTTGGTCAGATGTACTTTTTGTATTTCATTCATTTTGTTGTTTTGTTATCTTTTTTTAGATGGTGGCGTAGCCTGATGCATCCTATTCATTCAATTTGTATATAGTATTTAGATCAGCGTTATTATTATTATTATTATTATTATTAGCACCATGTCTTACTACCCGTTCGGGTTATACGCACTTACGCTAATGTGTAATGGTAGGGTGATTGTGAGATGAAATGAAGGACCTACAGTTTAACGTGGAATCTGAACCACGGTGGAGGCCTGGCATTCCCCATATTCACAAAATGTCTTGTCAGAGGTGAAGGAAGGGGTTGGTAATCAGATAAATCTTTAACGGGACTGAGGATTGAACCCCGGCCGCCAGCATATAAGTCTGACACCTTACTCCTAGACCGCCAGGTCACCCTAGATCAGTGTTATTCAACCTATGGGTCATGACCCAAAATGGGATAAATTCAATAAGAGTAAATTAAATAATTTAGTCACATCATTACCAGTAAATAGGCTACTTTATTTATGCATACAACTGAACACGAGGAAAAAAATGCCTTTGTTCTGCGTTTCATTCCATCAATATGTAAAAAAAAAGTTTATTAGTAAGGTTATTTTTAAAATATTTATTGTGGGTTTATAATGTGGAGTTTTTGAGCAAAAGGACTGACACATTAGCACACAACTCAAAACTAAATTAATTATACCCGTTTTAGTGGCCACATGTTATAAGGTGTCACTCTCGCAATATACTATAATACCAATGACAGGAATATCAGGGTTAGAACCCCGGTCGGGTATTATAAGGGTCTTTTTTCCACTTTCTCTCTTTCCATGCAAGTGCGGGTTCATGCCCTTTAAATTCAACCTTCCTTAGCCCCCAACACATTATGTAGCGCAATTAGTACACAGGCATATACTTCGAAGGGTGGAAAGTTGCGCAGATAAAACAAACAGAGAATTAAAGAGAGACACAACACATACATAGATCCATCAATTTTAATTTTGGAACGAGTAGGGAGTTTAATCATGGACCTTTAGCTCAATAGGCAAACATGCTAATGAATGAGCTGGGTATTCGAACTTGTCTATAAAGATTAAACTTTTTTTAAATGTTGATATGAATCATATTTGATTACAGACTTATTACTACTAGACAGTGCATTTCATAGCTACTTTAACTGCGCTGGATGCAACCAACATTTATCTGAGTACGTTACATAATTTGAGTCACTGCGGCGATTACCCGTGGATCAATGCAGCTACCCAATGTATTAAGTTTATTTGTGTGCGCAAAATTTATAATTGATCTACGTTTTTTTAAAATAAGAGTGCATGAGAAAGACATGGGGTTAGATAGTGTAGGATGGAGAAGGAGAGGGGTGGCCGGACGTGTAACACCTGCCCTTTCCTAGAAGATAGGTCGTACCTGTCGAGGAGAAGCGTGAGGACCTGCTTGGCGGTGGAGAAGGTCCTGTACGTGGTGAGGAACACGTTGATGTAGGTGGACTCGAGCTCTCCATCGTCTGTGGCGAGACTCTCCACCAGCCGCTCCAAGGTGCCCGCCTTGATGAACCGCACCCGCACAGTCTCCCACTCCAGGTGAGAGATCTCGTCATCCGAGTCCTGGGGAGAAGGGACAACGTCAGGGTCATTACTCTTCCTATCTCTTCTTCACAACAACGTCTGGGTCACTAGTCTCTTTATTCATTAGGGTCACTCTGTTCTACAGGGGGACATCAGAGTCACTCTGTTCTACAGGACAACGACTGGGTCACTATGTTCTACAGGACAACGACTGGGTCACTATGTTCTACAGGACAACGACTGGGTCACTATGTTCTACAAGACAACGACTGGGTCACTTTGTCACACTCACACTAGATTCGGATCACCCGTATTCGTGGGCATGTGGAATAGAGTACTAGTAAATTTCGTCTAGTCTGGTTTACCGGTATGCAGAGATCGGGCTTCACAATTTCATCCAAGTGTAGTGAGGGTGGATTTTTACCCGATTACGGGAGAAGAGTGATGTGGTTGGATTTGTTTATTACCATTCGTTGCCTAAACTACTGAACTGATTTGTATGGATGTGATATCAAATGATCCGTTATGATCTCAGGATATCTCTTAACTAGGCCAGTCTCCCATGGAACCACTAGGAGGCGCACGAGAGCACTATTTAATGGCATGAGATGTAAATTTTTCGGACGCCACGAGCCAGCATGTGTGGTGGCAGTTTCACAAACTTTTCACGAAAAATAATATAAAAAAAGGTTTTTTTCACACTGCATTTACTACCCTTTTGTGTTACACGCCTATGTGTTTAGGATGATTAAGGTTGAATTTTAGAGGAAGTGTACCGGTATTTGCGTGGAGGAAAGTGGAAAGCAATTTTGTAAAAACCACCCTTAGTACACCCTACCAAGATTCGAGCCCACATATCCCCGTCATCGGCAGTCTACATCACGAGAGTGACGCCTTTTTTACAGTTAAAAAATGTATCAAACCTACTTGTATGTATTCATACGCCAGGTCAGTGTCCTGCAACTATCACTTTTTAATGAGTGTGTCAATTTTGTATTCTGTAATATAAGGGCCTTTGTTACTGTTGATAACTAGATTTATTTGTAACGTCTTCGAATAGGTTATCCAAATAGAGTGGTCATTCTTACACTATATAAACCCATTACAAGTTAATAAAGTAAAATAAATTTGCTTTAAGCTTTGGCGATTGGAATGTTAACCAAAAATAATAGTAACTGATGGGCGCTACTTTGCTATTAAAATAATTATTTTTAGAAATATATAACGAAACAATTCGCTACACATTTAATACGATCATTTTACATTTTGTACCTTTTACATTAATTTTGAGTGTGATCGTTATACATTTTGAGTGTGATCTTTATACATTTTGCACTGTGTACATTAATGTGATAGTTATAAATTGTGTCCTTTATACAATAATGATGTGATTGCTATACATTTTTAATCATGTAAATTAATAATTAAGTTTTACGATGGAACAGTAGCGCAACCAGAAATTAACTTTGGGGTCGGCATACTATCAAGACTGCAGCCAAAATGAAATTTCTGAGGGGAAAGGTGAAGGGAAAGTTCTAGCGAACATAGGTCTCTTAACTTCTGGAAGCCTAGAAAATGTATTAGTAATCAAATCCCTCTAGAAGCAATTTGGGTGTTTTTTATGGTAGCTAAAAGCAGCGATTTTGATAATGTAAGTGGCTTTAAATAAAATGTATCGAAGTTATTATTTCTGTACATTTTTACAAATGGTAGTTTTTAAAATGTGTGTATTTTTTTAAATATCAAGTGGTCTTAAATTTAGTCATTACATTCTATACACCTTATGAGCTTTAGCTTAGTTCTACTTCGTATAGTCTTGGGAGGGTAAAATGTCCCGCTTGCCCCCCTCTGAGTGCGCCACTGTAGTCGAAAGAGATGCAACACCTGTCAAGATAACATGATGTTAGTTTTTAACCAGCACTATTGATGAACACCTACCTCGGACAAATACGATTAAATGAACCGTTTTTGAAAACGATGTTTATTTAGATAGGAAAAAAGACGGTTTTTTTTAAACTGGGTATGCTCAACGATACCATTTACCCCCAGTAATAATTGGAACAGTCACGCAATAGGTTAAAGGGTAAACCTACGCTTGACAACTTTGGATTCAAGATTGCCCAATAAATCAAACCATAAACTAACCTAATGTAGCTTGACAATGATGAATGACCAACTAACTACAAGTTAGGCAACTTGAGGTCAAGTGATTTCAAACCAAAGGACGTTAGATCAAGTGACTTCAGACATCTCCATAGAGATTTTATGTGTATTTTTACACCCAAGATGTATTCACAAACGTTTATTTAAAGTGTTCTCAAAACTGTTGGAAATCAGATTGTGTGTTTTATCTCTAATCCCCATGTTGAAACAATGTATAAATTACTTTGAACAGATATTGAGATTCTCGAAGATATTTCCATAGTAATAATGTTCAAGCTAGGAGTGTAAAAAACGTGAAAAAAGGTGTTTTTGCAGTTTTTATAACAAAACATATTTTTCAGACGAAATAAAAAAAAATATTATCCAGAGAAACATAATTAATTTTCTTCATATGGCGATATTAACATTTATTGAATTTTTTAAAGGTGTCCTAGAATTTAATGACAACCTTTTATCTTTATTTAAAAAGTTTCTCATCAAATGCTAATATACTCATGACTGAGTTATGACAGATATTCAAGAAATGTTTATATCACCATATGAAGAAAATTAAACTTTTGTTATAAAAACTTCAAAAACATTGGCCTTTTCTCACGTCTCCACCGCGTTTTGCTGCCCCTTGGGGATATCAGCATTTAATTACGCTTATGGTGTAAAGATGAGGAAGGAATAATTTAAGGAAATGTACCCACATTCACGTGGATGAGTAATAAATCATTCAAGAAAATCCAGTATCAGTACACCATGTCGAGACTCTAACCCCGACCCTGCGGCAATCCAGACCAACCACAAGGCTCACTTTATAGACCAAGTGACGGAGTTTTTCTACAATAATTTACTTTCACTCCAGTCTAGTTTCGATCGAGTGTGCGTGTTTTTAGTGCCAGAAGTGGCTACCGGCGACTTAAACACTATCTAGCCTAACAAAACCGGACGAGAGTAGGGTTTAAGAAAGTGTATCAGTATTTACAATTAAATAGAAGATGAGGATCAAATTCTTGTACCAATAACAAGGTGAAGTGGACGTTTTAAGAAAAGTTCATTTTTTTTCAGTTAACGATCTATAAAATAAATATGAAAGTAGGTTTAGTAACTTTTTTTTTCTGTCCTCCCGGCTGCCTTCTCAAGGGCGTAAAAAGCTATTTTTTGAAGAGGAAAAGAGGGGGGCGGGGGAATGTTCACTATGAATATTTGGGGTGAAGGAAGGAAATGTACGTATTATAAAATGTTAATCGTACAAAACTAAACGTGACCATTCTATAAAATTGTTTGCCTTTTTTTCTCAGCCCCAAGAACTGTTTGATTTCAAGAAATGTCGAGAATGCAAGTTTAAAAAAATGAATCTTCTAGGTGAATATTAAAATAGTAATTAATATGTGGCTAATGTTACACAAAAATTAATAGTAAAAGATTAGGTACCAGTACAAAGAAAAAAAAAGTCAGATGACACAAATCTGTCACTTTTGATAACTACTATCAACATATAAATTAACACTAGCACTACCGGTACATGTAAAAATATTATCAATGTTGACCACAAAAAGAATAATATATATTTTTTTAAGGCTCTTCCTATGAAAAATGTACTGTTTATGAAGGAAAAAAGCCCTGTAAGGGATCCATCAATTCCAAGGGAGGCTCAAAGATTTCCAGGGGTGTCTGAACTCCCCCCCCCCCTCATATTTCTAAGCCCTTGTGCCTGCTCCTGGCAGACGTCACTCTACAAGTAAAGGAGGCAGAGTTCTTGAGACTGTCAAACAAACAAATCCAATAATAATCAAACGACCTCCTTGGCTCGGCTGTTTCCTTGTTACCCGGGAGTAAAGACTAGTCGAGTAAAAAGGAGGCAGGAAGGAATTTAAGAGTAATAAAAAATGTATTACCTACTTTTTATTTAACACCGCGGTATGACCTGCATCGAAGTAAAGTGGAAAATAATTTAGGAAAAACTACCCTCAGAGTACCAGACACGATATTAGAACTCCGATCTCCCTGAGGCCTTAGATCAGAGATGGGCAACATATTATTCAATATAGCCACAAGTGTGACGAATGAGAAGTAAAATTCGCCATGCCGTGTAACAATTGAGTAATTGGGTTGATCGATCGAACATGTAAAACAAAATACACACGTTTTGGACAAGTTTATTCAATACATGTACAGTTTGACTACTCAGTCATTAAGTTCCTACTACTTCTGATGGAAATGATGAAAATTGTTCAAATTGACAGGGAAAGACAATTTAATGAGAAATTTGACAATTCTATTGTTTGATGGTAGGGATGAAAGGAAGAGACGGGGAAGTAATGTACCGGCAGTGTTAGGCCTTAGATCAGAGATGGGCAACATATTATTCAATATAGCCACAAGTGTGACGAATGAGGAGTAAAATTCGCTATGCCGTGTAACAATTGAGTAATTGGGTTGATCGATCGAACATGTAAAACAAAATACACACGGTTTGGACAAGTTTATTCAATACATGTACAGTTTGACTACTCAGTTATTGAGTTCCTACTACTTCTGACGAAAATGATGAAAATTGTTCAAATTGACAGGGAAAGACAATTTAATGAGAAATTTGACAATTCTATTGTTTGATGGTAGGGACGAAAGAAAGAGACGGGAAGTAATGTTCCGGCAGTGTTGTGACTTGTGTCAATGACTCATTCGGAAAAAGGAATGATTCCAATAATATACAGTAAATATCAAGTTGCAACTAACACACGACAACATGAAAAAGTTTATTTTACTTTAAGNTTTGGCTTAAGTCAAGTTTGTAAAAAGTTAAACACTACCTAACCATCGCTTATTTCCTGAACGTCTGCAACGCATTCCAACTCTCCGGAAGGCGGCCCCCTTAAGCACTAACAAACTCAAATACTCCCCATTTTCTTCATTTAGAAAGTTTCTGTTAAAATGCCAATATGCACATCAGAAATAGTCAAAAGCTGTTGAGAAAACAATAGGTAGCATCTTAGGCTAAACGTATTCAAGTGAAACATTATTTTATTTATTTTGGCCCAAATAAATAAAACATTTCTCCAGTAGAAGAAACATAATGATTTTATTCACATGGTGATATTAACAGTTCTTGAATATTTATCATGAGCATAACATTTGTCAATGAGCAATCTCTTAAATGAAGAGGAAAAGTTATTAAATTCCAGGACAAACTTTGACAGATATTTAAGAACTGTTGATATCACTGTGTTTGTACTGAGGTAATATTTGACTTATTTTGACCAAAACAAAGGTTTTGCTGTAAAAACTGCTAAAACACTGGTCTTAGCTCGCGTTCACTATACCCCCACCTTAGATGCCCCCCGTTCGATTACCAGAAAGTTTATCATTGGCGGTGACCTGGCGGTCAAGGGGTAAGGTGTCAGACTTCTGTGCTGGCGGCCGGGGTTCAATCCTCGGTCCCGGCACAGATTTATCTGATTACCAAACCCTTCCTTCACCTCTGACAAGACATCTTGTGAATGTGGGGAATGCCAGGCCTCCACCGTGGTTCGGATTCCACGTTAAACTGTAGGTCCTCCATTTCATCTCACAATCACCCTACCATTACACATTAGCCTAAGTGCGTATAACCCGAACGGGTAGTAAGACGCGGTGCTAATAATAATTGATCATTGGCGAGATTGAGGTTTTCCTTTTCACAGTGACGGTTCAGGAATCAGGGGTGAGGCGTTGTGTCGGTTTTAGAGCAAAGCTAGTTTGTAGGCTGTTGGCCAATATAATCAGTCAGTTCGAAAAGGGCAAATCAAAAACTGTGTTAGCTATTCCAATAGCAGAGTAATTATTTGCGCGCGGACTTACCCGAATCGAAGAGCAAACGTACTATATCCGGCTTAGCTCTCTAGGGACAAATATATTGGGGATTAAACACTGATTATCTCCAGATGGGGATTAGTGGGAGAATCAAAAGGGCAAAAGAGGGATGGGAATTTCGGGACCGACGGGTAAAAACTACAAGGGGAGAAGGGTGGGTTGGTTGCATGACTCATTTCCTGAAATCATTAGTGGTCACCAAGTCTAAGGCGTTGGTCTAGCTTCTTTTTTTTACTTTTAACAACGCGTCTTACCACCCATTTGCGTTATACCTTTATGTTCTTTAGTGGTTTTAGATATTAATAAGGTTTATACTTATAAGAAGTGTACCCGAATTTGCGTGGAGGGAAAGTGTAAAACCATTTTGGAATAACCTCCCTCAGTGCACCCAACCGAGATTCAATCCTTGATCTCTCCGTCATCGGCAGTCTAGTCTACTGCAAGAGTAGCACCTTAGACCATGCGGCCACCAAAGTGGGGTCAGTATAACGATCGACGGATTGACGGGTTATGAAGAAGTCAAGGTTCGATACTCCGTTGGGTACACTCGGATCCTAGAGAGGGAGGATCCACATGTGATTTTAAAATCTCCTCTGAACTTTAATGAGGGTGCACATCCCCTAAACTATCTTACTCATTCCTACCTCTTAAATGATATTTTATCACTTTACCAAAGTTGTGCCCAGTTTATAAAGTGTTCAGGTATAAACAATGTGACTAATACCTAAAATTCAGTCTTAAAATTTAAAAAAAACACTATAATTTACTGAGATGTATTTAGGAAGTATATTATAAAATATGTATATATAACGTACATTATACACCAACAACTTTGGCGGTACAAAACTGAAGAAAACTATTATATATATGGGGGGAGGGGAGGACACCAACAAAAAGTTGAATACCGCTGACAAAGTGGGGAGAAGGGTAGTAAAAACAGAACTTTTTTTTTTAAAAAAAGGAAAGAGAAATGAAAAGACATGTTCAAATCACAAGTGAAATTTCTTGTAAAATCGCTGGCCGACTAAAGTTATCCCTTTTAAAGTGATCAATCTCGACCTCTTCCATAAGCAATTTAATGATTTCTTTATTAGGATAAGGTAAAAAGGGTGTACTCACGGAAGAGATGCTCTTGGTGGGCCGGTGGTAGCGCACCTTCTTGAGGTACACGGTGTAGACGGCCCCTTCCACTCTCTCCTCCCCCCACAATCTCCAGGTAGGCTGCTGAAACATCAAATAAGTAACAGACTTATTTTAAGATTAATACACGTCTTATCAGAGATGAAGGAAGGGTTTGGCAAACAGATAAATCTGTGCCGGGACCGAGGATTGAACCCCGGAACCCCAGCACAGAAGTTCGACATCTTACCCCTAGACCACCAGGTAACCGCCTTATTTTAAGAAACATGTTTCTTTGATTAAAGAAAAAATAGTAGCCTACTTCAAACTAAATATTACTCTTCTTAAGGTGCGGCCAAAGGGAGCACGAGTAATTTTAGTTTCTATAGCATTACTCTTTTTTTCGCAAAAATAAATCAAATATGTCTCCAGTAGCAACATTGAGTTTAGTTTTCTGTACATGCTAACATCAACAGATCTTGAATATATGGCAAGGGTGTTCTGGAATTTTGTCAAAACATTTTAAATAAAGAGAAAAAGTTTTGACAAAATTACAGGACACCTTTGACAGATATTCAAGATCTGTTGATGTTAGCATGTGCAGAAAACTAAACTCAATGTTGCTACTGGAGATCATATTTGATTTATTTTGGCCAAAATATTTCGATTTTATAAAAACTGTAAAAACACTTGCGCTCCCTTCGGCCGCACCTCAAGTCAACAACACAAAGAATGGTTTGATGGTATTTCTTCCATCCAGCATGAGCTGGGAATGCACTCAGCCCATCAGCTGGTTAGTACTTCCTGCATTAGCTGGTGTAAACCCATGTATTGGGGAAGAACCAGGATGTGTGGTGATTCCCGTTAGCTTTCACACTGAATTTCTTTGAGCGAGCGCGAAAGAGTCGACCGATTTTACCAGGAAAGTTATTAACATATTTTCCCACGGTTTTCTTACATGCCACAATTGACATGGGAAAGACAGCTTTACTACTCCTCCGAAGGAAGTTGTGCTAAGGATTTTTATCGGTCAAGAAAAACCCGACGACCCCGGCTGGGTTTGAACCCATGAATATCGGATCCTGAGGCGAGCACTTTAACTCAAAACAACCAAGGTCGACTAAATATTATTACTATAATTATGATAACAGATTTGAGGCCATCTTTGATGAAATATGTGATTTGTTAGATTTTTAAAATCAATTTAAAATGACCAGCTTCGGTGGTCGCGTGGTCTAAGGTAGTAGTACTCTCGTGTTATAAATTGCGGAAGACGGGGGAATCGGGGTCGGGTGCACTGAGGTTTTTTTTCCCTAAATGGTTTTCCACTCTCTCTACGTAAATGCGGTTACACTTTCCCTAGATATAGCCTTTCTGATC
>CABFOW010000792.1:26217-38498 GCA_902141385.1 Timema californicum | reverse complement strand
AAGTCTCATCTTTACTGGTTGGCCGGTGACGGGGAGGCTGGATTTCAAACCCCGGCCAGGTCTACTGAGATGATTTTTAATAGATGATTTTTCACACTCAATCAACACAAATGTGAGGAAATTAATCTATGTTCTACCTTTCTCATCCTTTATCCCATTAATGTAGGTAAAATATGGAGAAAATGGAAAAAAATATCAATCTAGAAAGCTTAGCGATTTTATATTTATGATATTTATTTATAGTGTATATTTATTTGTTAAAGTTGTGATTATATTTAATTTCCAGCTAGTGTTATATATAGATTCCTACATACGATGTATTTATACATATTTTTATTTTATCGCACGAGTTACCAAACTGTGGGCCACGAAATGTTTTTGGAATGTGAACATTTTGTAATTATTTGAAAAAAGAAAATCAGGTAAACACTGAGTGGAAATAAAAAGCTAGGTGGTTGCTAAAATTTGTATTTTTTAAAAGTTGGGATGCGATTCTAAAATGTTTGGGAAGCACTGTTATACCGAAATAAAAAATAATTTGTCAACAAATTAATGAAAATATAAAATCACCATTATTTATATCGTTGAACTAGATATAGTATTCTTTAATCGATGTTGCGGACAGCCACGACAGGCAATAAAACGGAAAACGGTTTAACACAAGGACCATCCGTTGACGGCCACGTGACGGACGCCCCAAACGAGTGGGAGGGAGTCAGTGAAAGGACGAGCACTCCCCCAATTTGAACTATTGTGTGGGTCTAGTGCGCGTGACGCGAATAACAGATTAAGTGAAGAGGTCAGATTATATTTCTGGACAAAGCTCAACGATTGTTACCGCAGATAATTGGTAAAGTGTATCGGAAGGGTCAACTGGAGCAAGTGTCAAAGAGGCTTGAGAGGTTGACACAACTTTGGTTCGCCATCTGGTCCGTGCGATGAAACAGTTTAGCGGCGACTACACAAATTGTAGGACATCTACTGTGTTTGTCATTTATTTGACGTATTAAATTGCACTTTCTGAACCGAATGATTATATCAACATACTAACTTAAATCTATAACAGACACAACATCCTGTCCTCGACCGCTGTTGATTTATCAGTGTGAAAGGGGAAACACTCATTTACCAATGATGTTTCGGTCATGCCAGGATTCGAACCCAGGACACTTCTTGTTCCTCTTTCCTCTCACTCTCCTAAATGGTTCCCACTTTTTATCCAAGCATATACCGGTACAGTTCATTTGAATACTAAAATCCATACACCATTATCATAATTATAAACGTGCCAATAGCCCGGGCGGGTAGTATGAGGTGATAGAAAAATATTACTCTCAATTTTTCTCACGTTAAGACCTAAGGCGACATTTTCAAGTAACCCGTAAAAACAATCTTGTTAGACATGGATTCTCCAAATTTAGCCACATTTTAAATCAGAAATGGACTATAATTCAATAAGTTTCAGATAAGTTGATAATAAGTGCAAGAAAACTACTACACGAATTTCTCCGTTCAGAATATTGTCAGTCTATTAAGTTTTTGGTACAAAATATTGGAAAAAGTTACTTTTGAAAGGAAATAACTTACTTTAAAGTTGTATTTAAAGCGTACTATCTGAATTTAAAATTTATTTTATCAGCGAACGACTTACCAACTAATTGAACTCTAAGACAGAACACTGTCCAAGTCCTGCGGTCATCAATTCATCGCTGAAAGAGAATCCCCAATTTTCTCAATCATACTTTTTTTTTAGCCGTACCGGGAATCGAACCCGGTAGCCCCGGCTTTTGGAAGATAGCAACAAATTCTTAGATATTATATTTATTTAAATCGCGGAAAGGTATAAACAAACTTAGGTTTTTACTTAGAGCAAACGAAGACCCAAGGATATACCCACTTCGGTGATCGAATGGTCTAGGGCGTCACTCTCACAATAGACTGGAAGGCATATGACGAGGATATCGGGGTTTAAATCCCGGTCTGGTGTACTGGGAGTGGTTTACCCTAAATGATTTTCCACCCTCCCTCTTCACGCAAATGTGATACACTTTCACTAAATTCAACCTTCCTCTCATCCCTAAATATTAGCCCAATTACACGCATATATACCGAACGGGTAGGAAGCCGCGGTCTTAAATAATAATAAATAATATCAATGTTGGTAGCAAAAAGATTGTGTTTTATAATCTTATCATAATCCTACTATATATTAAGATTTTGGTAGGAAAAAAGAACTTTCAGACCTTACTTCCTACTATGGAAGGGGTCGACGTGGGATGAAGCGTGCTGGGCTGTTTAAGTAGATAATTAAATAATAAACTAGATATGAGGAAATGAATCATACAGCTTACTAAACCAGTTCCACGAACGCCACCCTTCCGGCCAGCGGTTAGCGGCGCCATACGAAACAAGTCTTTATATCTCGGGTCTGAATCAGAACACACTTATAACCGCGCCTGGGTAAGTAAACACCAAATTGAAACAATATATACTTTTTTTTAATTATTCTGTTTTACAGACACCCAGCTCAAAAAATAAATATATCTGTAAACTGTAGCCGAGCGGTCTAGAGTCAAGACGCGCATTTTACTCGGTCTCTATTGAGGAGGAGGTCTGAGTTTGTATCTCGGTCGGATCCATTGATGTTAATTTTTCACGTATAGCTTTTCATCCCTGATTGTGTGGATGGGCATGTGGTATATTAATATTATTATTATTATTATTACCGCGTCTTACTACCCGTTCGGGTTATACGCACTTACGCTAATGTGCAATGGTAGGGTGATTGTGAGATGGAATGAAGGACCTACAGTTTAACGTGGAATCCGAACCACGGCGGAGACCTGGCATTCCTCACATTCACAAGATGTCTTGTCAGAGGTGAAGGAAGGGTTTGGTAATCAGATAAATCTGTGCCGGGACCGAGGATTGAACCCCGGCCGCCAGCACAGAAGTCTGACACCTTACCCCTAGACCACCAGCTCACCAATAAAACTATAAATAAACTTTGTGTCCGACTTCAAATAAATATATAAATAATATTGGCCTAAATTACTGTGGTTAACTATCACATTAATATATTACTATCTGTTTTCATTACAGTCATCCAAAGTGGTAGATGTCAGCTGTTGGCGTAGTGATATATTAGGGATTACTTCTAGTAACATTTCTAGCTGTCATCAAGGTAAACTTAGCTCGTGAATGACTTATAGTTAGAACCATGTGTGTAATACAGCCTTTGGTTTGGTTTGTGTGGTCGACCAAACATGACAAAGGATTCATTTCTTAAAGCAGATTCACTCAACTATAATACAATAAGTTTCAGATAAGTTGAGAATAAATCCAAGAAAACTACTACACGAATTTCTCCGTTCAGAATATTGTCAATCTATTCGTTTTTGGTACGAAATATTGGAAAAAGTTATTTTTGAAAGGAAATAACTTACTTAAAAAAAGTTGTATCTAAAGCGTACTATCTGACTTCAACATTTATTTTATCGGCGAACGACTTACCAACTAACTGAACTTTAAGACAGACAAAACACTGTCCAAGTCCTGTGGTCGTCAATTCATCGCTGAAAGAGAATCCCCAATTTTCTCAATCAAACTTTTTTTAGCAGTACCGGGAATCAAACCCGGTAGCCCCGGCTTTTGGACGATAGCCGACACACTCTTAGATATTATCTTTATTTAAATCGCAGAAAGGTATAAACAAATTTAGGTCTTTACTTAGAGCAAACGAAGACCCAAGGATACACCCACTTCGGTGATCGAATGGTCTAGGGCGTCACTCTCACAATAGACTGGAAGGCATATGACGAGGATATCGGGGTTCAAATCCCGGTCTGGTGTACTGGGAGTGGTTTACCCTAAATTATTTTCCACCCTCCCTCTCCACGCAAATGTGATACACTTCCACTAAATTCAACCATCCTCTCATCCCTAACATATTAGTGCAATTAGTGTATACGCATATATACCGAACGGGTAGGAAGCCGCGGTCTTAAATAATAATAAATAGTATCAATGTTGGTAGCAAAAAGATTGTGTTTTATAATCTTATCATAATCCTACTATACATATTATGCCCTGTTCATGGTATATTCCATTCACCGTAGGAATTGACTTCTGAAAGGCCCTTTTCCCTACCATAAATCTACTATATAGAAGGATATTGGTAGGAAAAAAGACCGTGAATGAAATTTAGGTAGGAAATGTGGTCCGAAAGGCCTTTTTCCCTAACAGAATTCTACTATATATTAAGATTTTGGTAGGAAAAAAGAACTTTCAGGCCTTCCTTCCTACTATGGAAGGGGTCGACGTGGGATGAAGCGTGCTGGGCTGTTTAGGTAGATAATTAAATAATAAACTAGATCTGAGGAAATGAATCATACAGCTTACTAAACCAGTTCCACGAACGCCACCCTTCCGGCTAGCGGTTAGCGGCGCCATACGAAACAAGTCTTTATATCTCGGGTCTGATTCAGACCTTGGCATTCCCCACATTCACAAGTTGTGATTAATACACGTCTTGTCAGAGGTGAAAGGAGGGTTTGGTAATCAGATAAATCTTTGCCGGGATCCATTGATGTTAATTTTTCACGTGTAGCTTTTCATCCCCGATTGTGTGGATGGGCATGTGGTATAAATGTCGAATTCGTTTGGTCTTTCGTGTCGGTGACGGTAAGGTTTGGGTTCATATCCCGCCTGGGTTTCACTCTCTCCCTTCATACAATTGTCCGCTTAGGTGGCCGCATGGTCTAAGGCAGGGGTACTCAATATTAAAATGGCGGTTCTCTTGTATGCAGTACACATCCCTAGGCCTACATAACATATGCGGCCGGCGGGAGCGAACTGGAAAATTTATCGAATTCAGATTTTCTGCATTCTTCATTTGACAATAGCGAAATTAATATCAGTTTTGTATTATTTTAATTTTAAAATAATTTCTCAATATTGTTTTAAAAAATATGTTAGAAAATTAAAATAGTTTCACTGGTGTCAATTCCACTGTTTACAAAGTATAATACAGAAAAATGCACCACAATGAGTGGTTTGGTTCGAGCCGTATTAGCCGTGGGGTTATAGACGGGTTCTTAAGGTACATTTTATAAATAAACTATTTCCTAAATCATTTTAAAATTTATCTCAAACATTTAAACCTAAAGATTTATTTAGTTGTTTATTTGAGGTATTTAATTGGCGCTTTCTGAACCAATTGAGTTTATCAGCACACGAGAATTTCTAGGAGCAAAAGTGAAAGGGCTTACCAATTTTGCAGGAAACTATATTTTAACACACCTTCCAGGGTTATTTTACATGCCACAATCAACACAGGACAAACGGTTTTACTTCCCTCCGAAGTAAGTTGTGCTACGGATTTTTATATCTCAATAAAAGTCCATCAACCCCCTCTAGGTTTGAACCCGTGAACATCGGGTCCTGAGGCAAGCATTTTACCCCAATACCACCGAGGTCTGCCTAAATATATTAATGTTCGACATTTTGTTATTAGAAGGGCATATATGTTTATGCTCTAATTATGTTAAACATCTTGTTTGAAACAAATACAAAACATTATTTATTTAGACATGTCAAAAACCTTTAATCATTTGTCATTTTTATAATTATCATTAGTATTTTGTCAATTGTGAAGCAGTCGGCTAGAGTAGTTAAATAATTTGTTTTCGAAACACGCATTTTGCTATATGCACTAAATATGATTTAAATACACTCTAGAACAGAAAATATTATTTCATATACAATATAGAACACATTTTTATAGTAAAGGCAACATTGTAAATGGTTATATCCTGCTCTGCTAGAGAAAACTTCGACATGCCATAAACAGGCTAGCCCTAGTTATTAGGCTACCAATTCTTTTCTTTTTTTAGCACCGCGTCTTACTACCCGTTCGGGTTATACGCTTTAAGTACTAATTACTCTAATGGATTAGGAATTGGGAAGGTTGAATTAGAGGAAGTGAACCCGCATTTGCGCGAAGGGAGAGTGGAAAACCATTTAGGAAAAACCACCCCCAGTTCACCCGACCGAGATTCGAACCTTGATTTCCCCGTCCTCAGCAGTCGAGCTCAACACGACAAGCGCGTTAGCCAACTACGCCACCGAGGCGGGTAGCCAATCAATACTATAATAAACGCTCGAATGACATATAAAAATATATAGTTTATATATAATTTAATCAAGCGGATCGTAAATATGCATACATTAATTTACCATATAAAACATAGGTAGGTATGTATAGTACTTCAGTTTTCTTACGAATTGACATAATAGTTATAAAAAGTTAGGTCTATTTTCACGTATTCATACATTAGGTCATGTGATCTATTGATGTCACTTTTGATAGATATTATTAATATTTATAAATCAACACTTACAATATGGTCAAATGCTATCAATGTTGATCGAAACATTTTTGTATTTTTAAAATATGCTCCAAATGTCAATTACTAGGAAAATTGAGGTATATGTGTGATAAACTTAGTAAGCATAGCTGCCAACCTGTGTGAGATTATTTTAACACTTCTTATTTTCCTCGAATAAAGAAATTACTTGCGAACGGGTGGGTATAGGACGGACAAAGGCGTCAGTCTCGTCTAATACGTATTGCCAGTGATTAGGAGGCCGGAGTTCAAAGTATATCTGGGTGTGCTGAGGATAATTTTTCCAAAATGGTTTTCCACTCTCTTCCTGCGCAAATTCAGGCACACTTTTTTAAAATGCTAACGTCCGCATCCCTATTCACATCAGTGTAACTATATCAGGAGAACGAATAATAATAATAATAATAATAAAGTATTTTATTTATCTGGCGAAGTTAAGACGTTAGCCTTCTCTTCCACTTAACCAGTGTTGAAAAAAACATACAATATTGCATTTATTGAAAAACAAATTAATTTTAATAAAAGCACACACCAATAAGCAGAAAAATATTCGCACGCTCATTCATACACTCATTTAAAGCTCAAGTAGTTTCAAGAACTCAGTTTAGCTTGTTAGATAAGATAAATTGCTGCTTAACCGCACGCTTGAAGGGAATTTTAGATGTTAGGTGACGAGTCGAGTCATCTAGTTAGTTCCAAGCTTGTGATGCCAGGGCAGTAAGGAAATGAGCATATAGTTAAGATCTATGTATGGGAATATAGAGTGGATCCTGATCTAGTAGCTCTGCTGTGTTTATCCTTCAGAAATAGGAACCGTGAGGAGAGGTATTGAGGATGAGATGTTGATAATATTTTATGAAGCAATACTAACTAATAAGTGTAGCCTTCACCGTTCATTTATTCTAAACCAACACAGTTTATTAAAATACTTAGAAATGTGGTCATGCCGTTTTAAGTTAAATATGTATCGAACACATGTGTTTCGTAGTCGTTGTAATCGTTCTGCTAGATCGTCTTTCACCGCATCTTACTACCCGTTCGGGTTATACGCACTTACGCTAATAAAGTGTGATTGTGATATGAAATGGAGGACCTACAGTTTACCGTGGGATCCGAACCACGGTGGAGGCCTGGCATTCCTCACATTCACAAGCTGTGATTAATACACGTCTTGCCAGAGGCTTAAGGAAGGGTTTGGCAATCAGATAAATGTGTGCCGGGACCGATGGACAAGGTTACTTCCCAAATTTGTCGGGAGAGAATTCTTCAACCTTCTCAGTGAATGTAAACAGGCATACACTTTCTTGCAAATCGAAATTACCTGATCTGTCCAATTAAAATGTTCATCAATAATCACGGGTAGTAAGATGCGTAGCAAGGGGGAAGAAACAAACAACAGATAGAGTTGGTTAGATCTAAAAAAAAATTATTATTTTCAATAGAGAATAAGTTTCAAAATGGTTACTAGCCTATTGCATTGTAATAATTATTAATGGAATAATACTTAATAGGGATCAGAAATGATTACAATACAAAAGGTTGATAACCATTTTAAAACTTATTATTTCTTATTATTAATAATTATAGTTCTCTATACTAAAAATAAAACCTTTTTACTAAAGACTACCAAAAATAGACGATATATATGCTACTCTGGCTGTTGCTAGGTATAGAGTGTAGTCGACCCCAAGTGTAGGGGACTTTGGTTCAATTCTTGGGTGTTGCTGACGGAAGATATTTAAGTATCCGTTTACTAGTTCCTCTTGCTATCCAATTATTACAGGATTATATCTAGACGCTCCGTCAGGATGGATAGCAGCGCTAGTTCCATCCTCTTTGAAGACACACACGAATTGAAAACACTAAATGTAGTCTTAGGAAGGAAGTGTGTTAGATAGTTGTGAAATGTGGATATATTTGTTTATGGAAAAGGTGTGTGTATGGGGGGAGGGGGGCGTTACCGGAGTGAGTGCCATTTGTTTTACTTGTGAAACGTGTTGAAAACTAAAAAAACAACCTATGATAATGTTTTTATTTACACAGGACTTTGTGTAGATACGTTATACTCCTAAGGCTAGTTCTTTACTTGGAACTATCTGGTATAAATGTGTAAAGTATATATTATTATTATTATTACTAGACCTGTTGTAATTATTTTCTTTTGAGATATTTAACGTGAACTTTTTGAACCGACTGATTATATCAGCAAAGGACTAATAAACTAACTTAATACCGAAAACATACACAACACCCAGCCCCAGGCCATGAATTCACCACTCTAAAAGGGGGACGCCCACATTTTCACAAATAAAAATTTTCAGCTCTGCCGGGAATCAAATCAGACCCTTTTGGTAAGACAAGCTACCAACTGAGATAAGACGTCATTTTATAGTATTTATTCCAAGGGTCATAGGTTCATCATAGAACTATAATTAGTTTTAAAAGATAAATCGATTATTTTCAACAATAATTCCAGGCGATAAAACCCAAATAGATTCCTAAATTTTTTTTAATGAAAGCTTAAACTCCTAAGATGTCCCCAAAAACTTCAAATTTAGAATATGTCTAAAGGGGAGGCCAATGTTTAAGTAAACGACAAATTATTTTCACAGAAATATCTTGAGTTTTGCCAAACAGATTTTGATTTTCTCTTTAAAAAAAATTACTTCAAAGATTATAATAACAAAGTTTACAAATTTTCAACCGAGAAGCCACAATCTTTTCATTGTAATAAAAAGTTACCAAGCTTTCTAAAAAAAAGGACTCTACTTGTAAATATGAACCAAAATCACAAAACTTTGAACTTAACCTGGACTTTACTACAAACCTTGTGATTTGAACAACCATAAGTGTTGACTTAGATGATTTTTTCCCTAGGCACGACTCGTTAAAATAAGAAACAATTTTTTTTCACTTTTTTTAAGCACCATGTCTTACTACCTGTTCGGGATGTACGCACACGACGTCTTACTAACCTTGTTGTTTACTAAACGTACTATTACACGCATTTAAAAAGCTTTTAGGAAGTGCACCCACATTTACGTAGAGAAAGGACGGGAAAAATACATTTATAAATATTTGTGCACCTTTCACCCGTTCTTGATAACCGCATATTTACATTAATTGGCTAGGGATGAGAACGGTATAATTTAGAAGAATTAGAGATGCGAAAGGTATAATTTAGAGGAACTGTACCCACATGAGTGAAAGGAGAGATAGAAACTAGTCCCAGTGCATCCAATCAAGATTCGAATCTAGACCTTCCCTTCACAATCAATAGAGCCCTAGAGCACGTGATCATCGATGCGGGGTATATTAAGAATGATCAAAAAGGTTTTAGCGTATGCGTAGCTAATGAAAGGAGTTCTATGTTATGCTATGGTCAGTTGACCCCGTAGCTTCCTTGAAAACAATAAACAGCCTTCGTAAGAGCACGAGACATTCATTACTGTGCAAATACCGTGGTTTGTTTTCCATAGGACATTATTATTATTATACAAGTGAAGAATGAGCTGACCTTAGCGACTTAAAACCTCGCAGCGGTGGTTGAGCGGTATAAGGCGTTATTATAAAGTTTCATCTGGTAGCCTTAGTCAGGGAGGTCGGTGGGCGAATCTCGACACGGTGATTGGATCTACGAAGGGTGGTTTTGATTGGTTTTCTTATTTTCTTTCCTATTTTCACCTTATTTTTGTATTTTCTAACAGGTCTGTTCGTAAGAAAATCAAAAATCAAAATCCTAAACAAACACACTAATACGATGTTTATAAGGTGTAAGAATTTTTTTGATTATTTTCTTAGTGGGCATAACAAACAATTTCAACAATGATAATGCAAGTCGGTAAGTATTCTTAAGTAGTTTGTTGATATTATTGAAAAGTTAGCAGTGAGATGTTTTTTGTTTATTCAATAGCAATCCAACCCACTTCGGTGGCCGCATGGTCTAAGACGCTACTCTCGCAGTAGACTGGACTGCCGATTACGATGGAGATTCGAATCTCGGTCGGGTGTACTGAGGATGATTTTTTCCAAAATACCTTTACACTCTCCCTCTACGCAAATGCGAGTATATTTCCTATAAATATAGCCTTCTTAATCCCTAAAACCATTAGAGTAATTAGTATAAAGCCCGAACGGGTTGTAAGACGCGGTGCTAAAAAAATAATTATGTGAAACCAATTAATATAAATCAGTTGTCCGCGGTTCTTTATGAATCCATGTCACTTGTCTTATCTGACAACTTCTAGATAAGTTGATAATAGTTTGTGTTTCATTCAATAATCTCCTCCCCTTTAAAAAAAATAAAGTTCCAGATTCAAAGATAAAACATATTATCTAACAAACCGTCAACAGACTGCCATTATCTTCCCGAAACCAACCACTCTGACAAGATTACATCCAAACGAATTGATCCATTAATTCATAAAGGATAATAACACAAATGTCTGTAAGGAGTGTCCTAGATCTTTGTGAAGAGACTTGAAACTCTTATGTTTCTACTGGAACAATATATTTTGACCCATGTGCAAACAAAGCATGCATGCCCCTCGCTATCAGGGCATGAAAAGCTATAGCCATTTTTATCCCCGTTATTAACTACACTGCCTCAAACGCGCCAGACAAGCTACTTGGATTAACTTTCACTTTAGAGCCGTGAAATATTGAATAATGAAAAGCGAGAGACAGAGAGAAAGAAAGTATTTACGTCGATATCCGTAATGAGTTAAAAAAAAGGTCGTTACTTTCCGTTTCACTAACTTATGGCGTAAAAAAAGAAAGCAATGTTTTATTTATTTTTATTAGTTAAACAAAAAAACATATAAATTAATAAACATACAGAACACAGCTTATTAAATAGGACCTATAAGTTTATCCAATCCGGTGGTAGAATGGTCCAATAACTCACTCTTGCTATAGATTAGACTGCCGATGACTGAGAAATCAGGGTGCGAGTCCCGGTCGGGTTTAGTGAGGGTGGTTTTTCCTAAATGGTTTTCCTGCCTCCCTCCATGCAAATGTGGTTACACTTCATCAAAATTCATCCTTCTTAATCCCTAACACATTAGCGTAATTATTGCATACCCAAACGTAAACACGGTGACCCTCCCTCCCCCCCCCAAAAAAAAATTAGCCTTTTGATTTTTAGAAGTGTAAATTAGTAATTCAATAAACCTAGGGAGAATATACAGTGTCCAGCCAAAGAGATATTTTAAGAATTCCCTGACTTATCTAGGTTTCCAGAGCCAATTTCCAACTTTTCCAATCACTATATATGGTTTTCTAATTCGCTGGACACAATGCTATAATATATTCCCAATCTAATTAGAATCCCACATTTTAAAAAGAATCCTTTTTTAATATTTTTGAAATCTAAAATTCTTGGTCACATTTTTGCTGTAGGTTCTAATATTAAAAAAAAATAATTAAAATTAGTCAGGAAGAACTCCAGGAATCGTTGTCGAAAGGATTGCCGCTTTCACATTTTAAATTATATATATATATTTGCTAGGATTGGAATTTATTGTAATGTTATTTTTTGACGGATACTCACTATGAAATTATGTCACGCTATGAGGTGTTTAAAGATATCATCCTAAAGCGACGGCCTGCCGGTAAGTGCGATCTAAGTTAAGATTTTAGTGAGATAATATAGAAATATTAAAAGATCACCTTACATTATTTTTTAGTTTCTTCTTCCTATAACGCAATCAATTCACGCACATGCACATAACCATGACTCAAATTTTGCTAAGGACACGCGGTAGAGGGGTGAAAAGACGATTTGAAAAATCAGATGTCCATTCTGAGAATTGAGATTAGCATGCTCAACTGGGATAGGTGTGGAAAAATAGATTGGAGGTGTGTATTAACTGG
>CABFOW010000791.1:194665-207037 GCA_902141385.1 Timema californicum | reverse complement strand
CCCCCTAACCCTCTCACACAAATAAAGTTCCACCAATATTGTATAAAATAACAATTTTCTTAATTATTAGGGTTTAATAATAAGTCTTAACATGTCATAAACTTAAATTTTTGAAAACCTCTCTCCCCCTCACCAAAATATCGTTACAATCACTAAAAACCTAGCAGCTCCGAACCTAACGAAGCATGGGTCTGATATAAAAATAATTTGAAGGTGAAATTCCTTAAATATTTATCATACAGTACTACAAACGTTTCACTGTGAGACACTAAAATGATTTCAAAGAAAACTACTAGAACCTGTTTTGTAGACAATGTCCTCTTCTTTAATTACTATCATAAATACTTTTATATGATAAACGATTTAAGAAATAATTGCAAAACACTGTTTTAAGGCACCATTATTTTAAGATGGTGTATGTAAAATAACTTTTTTTAAAGTGTCACTACATCCCATTTCATTCTCCACAAAAAAAAACCACACCCCTATGTCAAGTTTCATGTAAGTATCAAAATGTGAGTGAGTATTAAATTCATCAACTCCATTATTACGCACAGGCTACGTTAGTTTTGGAGTTTTGAGATTTGGGAATTATTTTCATATCATTCCTAAGGTTATGTTAGGTTAGGTTTGGTTAGTGCTCTGTTTTGCACCCCCCTCGAGCTGACGCCCCGGGCAGCCACCCGGTTCACCCGACCCTTAAGTCTCCTCTGCTAACAACATAAACAACCTCTTATGTTGAACGTAAACACAAAAACACGCATGTAATCTAAACTTAATCGTCGTACGCCAAATAGTTTTTGGTACCTACATACTCTAGGAGGCTAAACCGGGTAAAAACGACACATTTTTCTGTACAAAAATTTTGCACAAGAAATCATTTTAAAATATCTTGATCAAGTTGATTGCACACAAGTTTTATGTAGAGGACGTTCACAAGGTACGTATGATTGCATTCAATATTTAAGCGGCATAGTGGCTTTTTTTTGTATCCCTTTTAAATCAATAAATAATATTTCAAAATACAGTAGTATTTATTATAAATATTCACCTAATCATCTCTAATCACTATCAATCTGAATAAAATAATTATTATCAAATTATATTGATTTAGTTTTTAACCTCCCCATTTGGAGGTAAGCCTTCTGTAATTTTAATTTATATTTGTTATAATGGATTATTTAACTTTTAATGGCTTCACAATCATTCTTTAAAAACTGCCTAACATCCAGGGTTATGTATGTTTTAACCCTCTTTGATGGCCGCATGGTCTAAGTACGTCAATATCGCAAAGACTATACTGCCGATGACGGGGAGATCAGAGTTCTATCCCAGTAGGGTGTACTGAGGGTGGTTTTCCCTAATGGTTTTCCACTTTCCCTCCACGCATATTCGGGTGTATTTAATCTAAATTCAGACCTACTGATCCATACCCCATTAGAATAATTAGGTGACTTGGTGGTCTAGGGGTAAGGTGTCGGACTTCTGTGCTGGGGGTCCGGGGTTCAATCCTTGGTCCCGGCACAGATTTATCTGATTACCAAACCCTTCCTTCACCTCTGACAAGACATCTTGTGAATGTGGAGAATGCCAGGCCTCCACCGTGGTTCGGATTACACGTTAAACTGTAGGTCCTCCATTTAATCTCACAATCACCCTACCATTACGCATTAGCGTAAGTGCGTATAGCCCGAACGAGTAGTAAGACGCGGTGATAATAATAATAGAATAATTAGTACATAGGCGCACAAACCGAATGGGTATTACTAACACGCAGTGCTTAAAAAAATCTTTATTTTACCATTCAAAAGCTGCACACTACGTCCGCCCCGAAATATATCATCCTTACCTTGACGTATTACACTCTGGGCCTATCTTATAAGCTACGCCATAGTGAAACAAATTAAGGTAGGCTCACTACCTTTCAGTTTTAATGAAAGCTTCAATCAAAATGGCCTATTTACAACGCCAACTCGCCCACTACAAGGTACAATGAAAGGATGTATCTTACTATCTTGGATGCTATCTTGTACATTTCACTGAGTTGTACAGACAGTAACAAGCTCAACTTGTAACAAACATATTGCCGAGGAAAGCCAGATTGTGAAAGCAGCATTGAGGTTTCCATAACAAGTTTCCTTTCAATAAAATAATCTACCAACTCTACTCGATAGACAATGTCATACGAGATAGCATTGAAGTCACAACACGAATTCAGTGGAAACTTTGACGTTATTAAGGAAAGATGTCGTTCTGTTATTTAACTAGTTTACCTCTCTGCGGTTCTTCTATTGATAAGACACGGAAAAGAGGGAGAAAAAATCAGGTATTTCTTTTTCGGAACATCAAAAAGTGAACCAGAGGAGGGGAGTAATTGAATTTAAAAATAAATAAATATTATTTAGACAAATAAATCAATAAAATATTTTGACGTACTATTTAAAATAGGTTTTTTAACCGCGTGTCTTACTACCTGTTCAAGTTATACGCCCTATGTACTAATTCCGTTAATGATATATGGATGAGGAAGGCAGAATTTAGAGGAAGTGTGGCCACATTTGCTTGGAGGAAGAATGGAAAACAATTTAGGGGGAAAACACCCTAAGTATATCCGATCGGGATTCAAACCCCGAGCTCCTGGTCATTGGAACTCTAATATATTGCGAGGGTGATGCCTTAGACCATGCGGGCAATGGAGCAGGTCAGATTTATTTAAAATATTAGTATGTGCGAGTGAATAAGAAAGGCGGACGACGCACGGCTGCCACTTGTACCAACTTAAGGTGCGGCAGAAGGGAGCGCGAGTAATTTTACAGTTTTTATTGAATTGAAATTTTTTGGCCAAAATAAATCAAATATTTATCCAGTAGCAATATAGAGTTTAGTTTTATTCATATGCTAATATCAACAGATATTGAATATCTGTCAAGGGTGTCCTGGAATGTTGTCAAAACATTTTAAATAAAGAGAAAAAGTTTTGACAAAATTCCAGGAAACCTTTGACATATATTCAAGATCTGTTGATATCAGCATGTGTAGAAAACTAAACTCTACATTGCTACTGGAGAAATATTTGATTTATTTTGGCAAACAAAAAATCCAATTCAATAAAAACTGCAAAAATACTTGCGCTCCCTTCTGCCACACCTTAATTCGTGTTCTTATTGGATGCGTGACGTTCTGGACTGTGACCGCACGGAACACACGGCTAATTTCACAACAACCCAGTCCAATAGTCAAGTTGTCTAGTCAACTCACAACAGCCAAGGGGGTTCACGGCGAATCAGTCGTTAACTTGACTAGACTGTTACAAATAACTATTATTATTATCACCGCGTCTTACTACCCGTTCGGGTTATACGCACTTACGATTATGTGTAATGGTAGGGTGATTGTGAGATTAAATGAATGACCTACAGTTTAACGTGGGATCCGAAACACGCTGTAGGCCTAGAACTCCACACATTCACAAGTTGTGATTAATACACGTCTTGTCAGAGGTGAAGGAAGGGTTTGGCAATCAGATAAATCTGTGCCGGGACCGAGGATTGAACCCCGGACCCTAGCACAGAAGTCATAACACCTTGCCCCTAGACCACCAGGTCATTCTATGACAAATTAATACAATTATTTTATTCAGTCAACTAGCTTTCTACGAGATAGACGTGGATGTAGTTTATAGTTTATTATTCTTCGTAGGATCATTCACAGAAAAATGATAAAGACAGAAAATAAAATTATGGTTACAGCTTTAAGGAGACTCGCGTTCGGCTATATCAAAACATCTGTTTCGTGATTTTACTCATTTAATAACAATAACCTCTTTATTAAAATGATTTATATCGTATATTTCACCATGATTACTAACAAAAATAATAAATACTTCTAATATTCTTTATTAAAAACATATGAAAACCTCGACCAAAATGAAACAGAAATCAGTAATGAAGTGTAACACAACAGGGTGGCCACAGAAATTCCTTTTTCAAATTCTCTGAATTTCCAGGTTTTCCACACAAAGTTTTCCCTGATCAAGTTTTATCCGATTATATAACTGTTGAGCACTAAATCTGGATCGATTTTCACTGGCACACATGCTTGAACTGATTGTAATTGTCTGTGACCTACACTGGTGAGCACGTTGACAATGGTGATGGAGGGTCCAGGCTTAAATGCACGTAGTTTGTTATTTTAACACAGAACGAATCAGAACAGTGGAGGTATAAAATATTGTTTTTGCTTTAATCTTTTTTGTTCATTATTCATGCAAATGAATACGTAATTAAATACTTGATCGGATATTGTCTCGTGAATTTGATTGAGCCCTCCCATTCCAACGAAACCTAAACCAAGCTTACACACATGTGCATTAGATGACCTTGATTCAGGTTAAGAAAATAAGTTTACTTTATCTGTGATTGCCATAATATACAATAATGGAAATGAGTTTGTTTTAAACGTTTCTCTTGTTTTGATAAAATAGTGATAGTGCCTAATTTTCCCTGTTTCATGGTCAATTTGCCTGACTTTTCCCTGATTTATTTTTTTAGATTTTAAATTCCCTAACTATTCCAGGTTTTCCCTTTTTTAAAGGTTTGTAGCCAAGACTGACAGAAATTCAACAGATTGAGTGGAAACCAACCTTGACATTATTTGACTGGATTGGATTGGACGTAACGTATTTATTGTGAAAGCATTCGGTGCTTTTTAGTTTAAAACAATGTTGAACCAGTCAGCTAAATCTAGTAGCTTCTGACGCGACTGTACTGGACTCTTTTGGTGTGAAATTAACCTAATTCGCCGCCGCGGCTTATTGTTTATGGGACACTACGTTACACTATGGCCCCATAATCTACGCTATGGTGTAATCCGTTTATTTAAGATGTATTTTTATTTTATCACCACATCTTACTAGGCAATCGGGTTATAAGCTTATGTACTAATTACTCTAATAGGCTAGAAATTGAGAAGGTTGAATTTGGTGGAAGTGAGCCCACATTTGTGTAAAGGGGGAGTGGAAAACCATTTAGGGAAAACCACCCCCAGTCTACCCGATTGAGATTCGAACCTCGATCTCCCCCATCTTCAGCAATCTAGCTCAACACGAAACTAGCGCATTCGCTAACTAGGTCATGGAAGTGGGTTTTCCCCTGTGTTAAATTTGTGTGAGTAAAAGGTTATGTGTGAGTTTAAGACAGATACAAATAAAATAACTAGTAGATGAAAAAAGTAACTCTTCGTATTAATTCTTCAAGTCATTCAATTGAATTTTAATAACACTATTTATTCAATTTCACCAATTGGATAAATTTATTTTTATTTAGCTTGAAAACTTTTTAATGTTTACAAAAAAATAAGTAGTATATTATTGAATTGATTTAAAAATTCTTCAATATCTCTTATCACTAAATGATTTATTATAGCTCACCTATTTTAACTTTTGCCCAACAAATAATTCGAGCTATCTGTCACGAGATTGAGAATTCTATAACATTTACAATGTCGTGGGTAGAAAATCTTTCCTCAACAAGACGTGTATACTGATGGCATTGCAGCCGAAAAATGTAGATTCCATAATCAACTCAATGAGTAAGGAATTATTTGATAGCCAAGGAAATATTTCAATCTAACATTCGCTTTGTATAACTTCCTTAATTAATCTCATATTGTCAATATAGGTATTATGTTTTTATGTAATTTAAAGATAACAATTTAATAATTTTATTCTAACTTTAATTCTTTTTAAGGTTTTACTACAACCAAACTATTTATTTATTTATAGCAACGTTTGTAACTGTACTATTCTGCCAGTTGTATTGTATAATATAATTATTCAATTTTTCAACTGGTGTTTTAAAAATAATTTTCAACTCAATAAATACCACCAATTAGTTAAACTCTTAATTATTATTTCTAATTTATATTACTTACCTACTTATTTACTTATGCAATTACATTAAGAACTCAGAAGTTCATTGCCACCCTTCCAAAAGTACGCCACCTAACACCTTGATTTTGTTCTATCCAGTCCACCTCATTACAGCCTCCTTCTTTCAGGTACATTCTAATGTTATCCTCCCATCTGCGACTAGCTATTTCTAACGGTTTATTCCCATTAGGCCTACTAGTCAATGCCCTTAACACGGTTAATTTAAGGCCTATATTACATAATTTAATAAACTATTTTCGTATACTTTACTAACGAATTTGATTGGTTCTACAATCATCATAATAATTATTGACCAAGAATATAACATATTGTTACTCAACAAACAAACTGTATTCTAAATCTCTACCTTCTTGAATAGGGGTAATATATGCTCCTTATTTGACTTTATTTATATTTTTTCTAAAATGTAAATTCGGTTAGAGGTTTAATCCAATGAGATACAAAGTAGTGAAAAAACTCTCATCTTGTAATAAAGTTTTGATCAAGAATATCTAAACCGAAACAGTTTCAAAACTGGTATCATGTAGCTTCCCCACCTCTCAGCCGAGTGTACTTGTAACGCTTTTTGCCCCATTTGATTTTCACTCTAGACTTCCTCTTCTCCCCTTGATAATGTGTTTCCATTTATTCTAAGCTACCTTAATTATCCTCAATCCTTGGATTAAGTTTTTAGCTACTATTGTTTTGTACTACTTAAATAAAAACAAGTTGTACATAGGCGAAAAATTCGGCCAAGTCATCTTTCTTCCTTGTCGAAGTCGCTGGGTTCGTATTAAAAACCAGCGTAAGCTTACTTTTTGTGATTTGTATACAACTTTACATCTCAAGACCTATTTTTAGAAACCTAGATAACTTTTTTATGGCATGTCTAGCCTTGTCATAATAACGTCAATACATTCACAGACTACAATTTTCTTTTATAAATTGGTAAAAATTGATTTTAAAATCCTTGAAATTTTTTTAAAATATAAAATTAAATAAATTATATTAATAAATAGAAATTAAATCTGGCCCATGTATTTGTTTGTTGCTTAATCACACCCAAGCCACTGTATCGATTGTACTGAAATTTCGCATGAACATGACTTGGGCATCCTGGTAACACATGCTATATTGTTTTCTACTAAAACCCAATAAAATTATTGTATTTTTCTCCAAATATTATGTCTTAAATCCTATTGATAAATCTTTGTTTTCTTTTATTCATTTATATATTTCTTCCTTGACTGACAAATTAATTCCAAATCCAAAGCGTAGTTACAGTACACAATTTTCAACTTTGAACCCAAAGAGAAACTATATTTTGTGTAGGTTGTTTTGTATTCACATTAGTTGAAAGATCGTGTTGCTTTAACAAATAAAACTTACACATAGTTAACACTCAACATATTTATTTAATTTTATCTAACATTAACCTAGATAAATATTCAAACTAATAGAAGTATTCCCCCATTATAAGGCAGATTATACAGTAGAGTAGACATGGGAATATGCACATAAAATCTTATGTACATTTTTGTTATAGCAATGTAACTTCAAGCCTAGTAAACTTTGTGAAGGAGATTAAGGATGCTTGAAGATGTGCACCTCTGTTGTATTAACAAAAAACCTTTTAGCTATATTGAGATCCTAAGGCCTTGGGCCGCTTAGCTGCCGGTGCGTGCTTCTTCAAAACCCAGAAATCGGTTTCCTTGCATTATCACCATAGAAAACCTAATATTGGGAAATTAAGCACTTATTAATTATATATGCTTTTTTTGAGCCTGACACATTTGACCGTTTGACCACTACTTAACTTACACTAAAATATCAAGAGAGAATAGATTTTAATTAGTATATTACGCGCCTGAAGAAATATCGGGGGTATGGGTGCATTTGGGATTTATTTTCTTTATCATTACATTATTTTGTGAGTTTTATACCTTAAATCACTCGATAAGATATATGGTTTACTCCAAAACCAGAAAACATAGAAAGGAAATAGTTTACCATTACGTACTTAAGGAAACTTTAGAATGACTTTAGAATTTATACTGCGACTTTTTTAAACCTCTTTATATTTCTAGTCTTATAACTAAAGACTGCGTGACTACTGCTATGAGTATCTCCAAAATAAAACAAAAATAGTCAGCTAACAAATGGCATATGAATGCATACTCAAAGAAATATCAGAGTGTGCTTCCCTCCTGGTTTATATTCTTTTACTATTTATAACCTATAAAACATTGCTCCAATCCGGATTTATTAGACTTGTTTGTAGTGAACATCCAGCTACAATGAACCTATTTACTTTGTTCAAATCCACATAAATGTCAATATACGTTAAAAGTTTCATTCATTATGAACCATCAACTTCGGTTTAAGTAAAACTAAAACCTAAAACGTCCAAGGAAAAATGTCATTTTAACGTTGTAACTCTTTTAAAGTCAAACTTTATTGGTGTTTGAATTTTTAAGACTCGAAGAAATTGTTTTTCTATCAGAGTATTTTTTTTTGGGCAGCACACAGAACAACTGAAATTATAATATTATTTATTATTTAACACCGTATCTTACTACGCGTTTGGGTTATACGCTTATATACTAATTACGTTAGTGGTTTTAGTGATTAAAAAGGCTCTATTTAGAGAAAGTGTACCAACATTTTTGTAGAGTGAGAGCGAAACCCCATTTTGAATAGCGCCTTAAGACCATGTGGCCAGTGAGTAGTTAAAGTATTATCTCGAGGATGTTATGGGCTCTTAAATAGTCTCTAATTGAGCGACGCTTACACTAAAATTACGATCGTAGTTTATAAATAATTGTTGGTAAATGAAAATGTTTTATCACAATTCTGCTGCTTTACTTTGATAGAATGAATCAACAAAATGAGATTGTATATATTTCGCCTAATTTTTAAAAAAATGGGAGGGGGGTGCGGGGGTCATTCAAATAATCCAATCACAACCTGCGATTCAATTTTTCCAGGTCTCAATACTGGTCCGTATATTATACGCATGGGATTAAGGGTGAAATACAGGAAGTGTATTGTCGTCTGCGCGAAAAGAGGTTGATTAAAATTAATTCAGGTAAAAATATCCAACTTAGAACAAGTAACACTGTATCCATCATCACAAGGTAGACGAACTTTGGTGGACGCATGAAGTAAGGTGCTACTTTTTTCAAAAGACTAGTCTGATGACCACGAAGAGATCAAGGTCCGATCACGATCGTGTGAATTAAGTTTTTTTAAAATTAATGGCACTATTTCTCCTTGATAATGCAGGTGAAGTTTTTCAAAATTAAAACTTCCTCATCCCTAATACATTAGTGTTATTAATACATGGGTGTATAGCCCAATTAGGTCTTATTATTATTATTATTATTATTATTATTATTATTATTATCACCGCGTCTTACTACCCGTTCGGGTTATACGCACTTGCGCTAACGTGTAATGGTAGGGTGACTGTGATATGAAATGGAGGACCTACAGTTTAACGTGGAATCCAAACCACGGCGGAGGCCTGGCATTCCCCACATTCACAATATGTCTTGTCAGAGGTGAAAGAAGGGTTTGGTAATCAGATAAATCTGTGCCGGGACTGAGGATTGAACCCCGCCCCCCAGCACAGAAGTCTGACACCTTACCCCTAGACCGCCAGGTCACCGAAATTAGGTAGTAAGACTCCGCGCTAAAAAACCCCACCAACATTAGGTAGAACTCATGTTAGTACAGTTTGTGTCTGTAGGTAGATGAGCATATTTTGATTAATTTAAATTAGTTGAAAAAAACAATCTTGAACAGAAGTCACTACACCATTTATGATGACTGTCTGCCTAATAATAGAGGGTGTGTCACACAAATTTAATATGCACGTCAATGATGATTTAATCTATAACTGACTAATTTAATAACACGGAATGTTAAACACAATCAAAAAGCTATTAGATGGATACCAATATACATTACTTTAGGTGAATTAGCCTTAACGTAGGTTGGAAAAAGACGCGAGAAAAGGCGATCGTTTCTACTGTTTAGTTTGCAAAAATACATAAAACATATATCCATTAAAAACATAAGTTTATTTTTCTTAACGTGGTGATATAAACAGTTGATGAATATCAGTCATGTGTATAGCGACATTAGATGGGGAACTTTTTAAATTAAGAAAAATGTTGTCATATTTTAATCCCAGGACACCCCAGAAAGATATTAAATAACGGTTGCGGTCACCATTTGAAGAAAATTAAACTCAATATTCCTAAAAGAGCAATATTTTAGCTAAAAATTGTTTTATCATAAAAAACTACAAAAACACTGCCATTTTATTGTGTACCCCACACTTCCATCTTAGTAATAATCTTGGTGACCTGGCGGTCTAGGGGTAAGGTGTTAGACGTCTGTACTGGGGTCCGGGTTTCAATCCTCGGTCCCGGCACAGATTTATCTGATTATCAAACCCTTCCTTCACCTCTGACAAGACATCTTGTGAATGTGTGGAATGCCAGGCCTCCACCGTGGTTGGGATTCCACGTTAAACTGTAGGTCCTTCATTTCATCTCACAATCACCCTATCATTACACATTAGCCGTAAGTGCGTATAGCCCGAACGGGTAGTAAGACGCGGTGCTAATAATAATAACTTGGGGTCACGAACTGGCGGTCATTCATCCCAATCTGAAATCGGCATGTTCACAGTACATAAGCCATTGTTTGAAGCTAAGAACGTCATCTTAAACCAGGTGGTCATCCTACAATTTCCAATAGTTCATAATTGCAGCCACACGTTTCTGTTTCAGCGTATTCTTAATTTTGACTATATCCTGCTAAATATCTTTGTCTCTTTTTGGATACCAACAATTTTTAACTTACAATTTCTGAGAAGCAGTTGATTATATCAACATATGACTTATAATTTAAATTAAATCTAGAACAAATACAAAACCCAGAACCCGGTATTTAATTCTTAACTGTGAAAAAAATAAACCCACATTTCACAAACTTTTAATTTTTTTTTGTAATTTAGGGAATCAAGCTTGGGACCCTTAACGTGTCTTCCTACTGAGCTAAGTGCCCAGATGAAGCCTTTGTAACGATATCCACATGAAGCCTACGGCATATATGTGTATATAGACTTGTTTTTATAAACAGTTTCTAAAACGAATAGTATAGTATAAGAACATGCATGATATAATGATTATAAAACCGCTCTAGTTTTACCTTTTTAAAATATACCCTTTTTACCCGAACTAACGAATGTTTTTGGTCACCCTTGAATACTTGAAAAAGATATAATCCACTGAACTAGAAAATTCCCTCGCGTTGCTTTGACCACGGTTGAAAAGTGTTTCCCTTGGTGAACATTTTCTGTTCGTTCGTGACGCCAAATTCCCCTGTAGCCACTATCGTACCCTTTCGACCGTCAACTCAATCTACATTACAAGTAAACTTTAGAGGGTACGAAACCGCGTGGAACTGAGCAAACTTCGCACGGCTACAAAACCACACCGTCCTGGCCTTAGACAAACATTGACATAAATTAGAGCAATTGATCCACGCACGCTACGGCAGCGAGATGGCGGTGGCATTTGCGGAGACGGATTAAATTTAAAACTGGTCAAATTCATAAATGTGATTTATTGATATTTTAACTTTCATAAACGCTCTATATACAAGTGGTAATAACAGTGTAAAAGCCCGCCTGGGTGGCCATTAGGTCTAACGTGCTACCCCCGTGTTGGGCTGGACTGACAAAGATGAGGAGAGTGAGGTTCGATCCCAGTCGGGTGCACTAAGGTTCTTTCATAAATGGTTTTCCACGCAAATGCGAGTGCATTTCCTTCAATATATATTTATGATCTATTTGCACATTTCAAGGTGTTCAGAGCCAAAATAATGTCACCCGAAGAACAGGTGAACGTTACATTGGGACGCAAAAACGTATAAAATATATTATGTGACCAGCATAGCAAAAGGTTTGGAGACCCCTGCTCTAGATATACCCATTTTATTATTCCATTAATATTATTATTATTATTACTACTAGCACCGCGTCTTACTACTCGTTCGGGTTATACGCACTTACGCTAATGTGTAATGGTAGGGTGATTGTGAAATGAAATGTAGGACCTACAGTTTAACGTGGGATCCGAACCACGGTGGAGGCCTAACATTCCTACATTCACAAGTTGTGACTAATACACGTCTTGTCAGACGTGAGGGGAGGGTTTGGTAATATGATAAATCTGTGCCGGGATCAAGGATTGAACCCCGGACCCCTAGCACAGAATTTCGACACCTTGCCCCTAGACCACCAGGTCACCCGACTTGTCAAATAAAATGTGTGGTTAAGAAATAACGAAGATAAACAATTAATTTGATTTTTGATTATTATTAATTATTATTTGTTATTATTATTATTATTATTATTATTATTATTA
>CABFOW010000791.1:168131-188554 GCA_902141385.1 Timema californicum | reverse complement strand
TATAAACTCACCGTCAATGATCCATTCGGAGAAAGGAACTTGGTTTTACATCCGAGCTGACAAGGAGAGTAAAAGGTCATATCTTTCTCCACGTAACAGACTGGTTGATACTTGACGGCTTCACAGGCGCAGTTCATGTTGCAATCGTTGTAGATATCAAGCCTTTGAAATTAAAAGAGAAAAATAACTTTTACCTATCAATGATATAATAAATCATGTTGAATATAGCATATATCTGAGAAAAAAGTATTATAATAGAGGTGATACTTCCTAGCTTATCAGGAAAATATCAACTTCAATGATATTGGGGTAAAGTGCCGGCCCTAGGACCCGATGTCTTTGGGTTCAAACCCAGCTGAAGTTGACGGGTTTTTCATGACAGATAAAAATCCATAGCACAACTTCCTTCGGGGGGAAGTAAAGCTGTCGGTCCCATGTCGACTGTGGAATCCTGGAAGGTATTTGAAAATAAATTTCCCGCCAAATTTGGTAGACTCTTCCACTCTCGCTCATAGAAATTCTCGTGTGCTGATATAATCAGTCGTTTCAGAAAGTGCACGTTAAATACCGTAAGTAAATAAATAAACAAGTGTACAGTATAATGATAATGGGACCCGAACATCTTAAAAACATATTATTATTGTTATTATTAGCACCGCGTCGTACTACCCGTTCGGGCTATACGCACTTACGCTAATGTGTAATGGTAGGGTGATTGTGAGATGAAATGGAGGACCTACAGTTTAACGTGGAATCCGAACCACGGTGGTGGCCTGGCATTCCCCACATTCACAAGATGTCTTGTCAGAGGTGAAGGAAGGGTTTGATAATCAGATAAATCTGTGCCGGGACCAAGGATTGAACCCCGAACCCCAACACAGAAGTCCGACACCTTACCTCTAGACCACCAGATCACCAAACACATAATAAATCTATTTTATTATGCCAATTAATGGTATGAGTAGATTTCACTTTCAATGGATATTATCAATAGGTACAGTAGCCCCATGACTTCTTTGATGCTGACTGACAGCTCACAGATGACAGCTGACGGCTTTGAAAAGTTTTCAGACCAAATTATGTATCCCTACGCCGAGCCAGATGATCTTCAAAAACATGTGTTTAGCAGATGTTACTTCTGACAGTCAAAATTTAGGTATATACCTAAATGTTGACTGTCAGAAGTCAGCCGTGAGCTGTCAGTCAGCGCCAAAGAAGCAATGGGGCAACTGTACATATAGTATTATCTAATGTAACCCCTCCCCCCCATTAGAAAAATTAACTTTCTACGACCTTTAAAATAACAACGAAATAGTAAAAAGGTGGTTTTATCGGCAAACAAAGTTTGTGATTTTTAAATGGCCTTTCCTAAGAAAATAGTATTGAAAATTCGTAGCTTTAATGGGTTCTAAGGAACAAATCCTAAATAATGGGCATATTTTTATATAATTTTACCAGATGTAACCACTAAAATAAACATACCCACTACCACCACAATTTAATGATACGCTGGGGGCATTTTGTTAGTACGTTGAGAATATTGGTTCTATTACATATTGTTTTTATTTTATTGATACTTAACCCAAACCTTGGAAACAAATAAATAAACCGTCTTCTACTCTAACCTAGACCAATATTTCGGACCATGAAAGTTGAATAAAATGGATGAACACTCTTAGATGCCACTATTGATGGTTTTTCTTTATTGTGCATTTAGATTTATAGTAGGGAGTATGGGAAGTCCACTTTTTTGATTCTAAGGGAAGCTAAGTTGAAAATGTAAAAGTATTTCCAAAGCCAAATCGAAGTTTGGATATTTGTAAACTTTAAAAAAATACATATATATTTATATTCATATTATTTTAGATAGTAAATATCATTTTAAAATGTTTAGTGCAATATGTTTAAAATGACTTGCCCTAAGCTGATCATGTTGTTATCCAAACATTCATTTCAATTACTTTAAATCTTTACCGTGTGAACATTTTGGTCTTATTTATAATTATAATAAACGATACAAATTGAGCCAAATGTATTATATTTCTCTACGTTTTCTTATTGGCAAAGATTCATAACTGTACCATTTAAAAAAAATGGAGGTTAAAACTGGCAAATCATCGAAGCAAAATCAATATTTCTTTCAAAATTTCATTAATCCCTTCTTAGTAGTATAAGATCATTTGGGACTGTCTGACCTACTAAATCATAAGATGTCTATCTTATTTTAATTTTAGAAAATAGGGACACAAAGTGATTTTTAATATGTTAAGAACCCATATAAAACGGCAAATTTACCGAGCTAGACTCACATACAAGTTCGGTTTTATGCTTTCTTTATTTCATAATGTTGAAATTGGCAGTCATGGAATAATTTTTTAAATGGTGAACACATGGTATAAGGCGTCATTCTCCCAATAGACTAGAAAACCGAAGGAGAGGATATGGGGATTCAATCTGTGTAGGGTGTACTGAGGGTGGTTTACGCAATTGGTTTTCCACTCCGCCTTTACGTAAACGTGGATACACTTCCTCTAAATTCAACCTTCCTAGTCCCTCACATATTAGTATAATTAGTATATAAGCATGTAACCCAAACGGGCAGTTAGACGTGGTGCTAAAAAATAATCAAACTAACTATTTTAAAATTTATTAAATTAAAAAAATTGTAACATAGTTTCATTAGCCTAAGTTTCACTCTTTTCTAACGAAGATGGCACAAAACGGCGCTACGATGCGACGCCTAGCGCAAGCTGTATTAACTACACGTTATTCATGAGATAAGACGGGCTCTTAAGAACTACTCTCAATAATCGTAAATATTTTCATTCAGTGAACATAAAATATTCGTACATAACACACATTTTTTAAACAAGTATTTAAAAAGGGATAGTTAATAAAATAATTCATTATAAAAATATGTTTTGGGATCATATAGTAACATATTTTTGAGTGTTTTCATGACAATGAAAAAAAATCTGTTTGCAGAAATGCCATTAACTTCCAGCAAGTTTTAATACATATTGACCCTGAAACATTAATATTTTACTTCCCATAATATTTTGACATTTTCTTTTTAAAACCGAAAGGTATTTGCGTTTTTCTATTCTCTATACCTCATTCTGTGTAGTGAAATCTATAGTTAATTTAACTAAGACTGTTGTTGCCTTTTGACAAGTTTGTACATGTTATTTACACGCAAGTAGGGATATAAACATTTAAGATTGTTTATATGGTGTACTCAAAACAACTTACACTTTGCAAAACTTAGATTAACCTAGGTAGGATTTTTTCATGAAATAAAACTTAAAAAATATATAAATAATTTTTGAGGTCAACATTGATAACATTTTACTATATTATTAGTGTTATTTTATAGGTATATTATACATCGGTTACCTGGTTGTCTAGGGGTAAGGTGTTGAACTTCTGGGCTGGAGGTCCGGGGTTCAATACTCGGTCCCAGAACAGATCTATATGATTTCCAAACCCTTCCTTCATCTCTAATTAAGACGTGTATTAATCACAACTTGTGAATGTGTGGAATGCCAGGCCTCCACCATGGTTCGGATCCCACGTTAAACTGTAAGTCTTCCATTTCATCTCACAATCACCCCACCATTACACATTAGCGTAAGTGCGTATAGCCCGAGTGGGTAGTAAGACGCGGTGCTAATAATAATAATAATAATAATAATAATAATAATAATAATGATATAATCAGTCATTTCAGTAAGTTCACGTTAAATAATTCAAATAAATGAAAAAAATATCAAAAAATGAGAAAGTATACAACCAAATAGAATTTTTAAGTTTCATTTTGATGCTATAAGCACTAAGATAGTAAGGCTAGTAGATATTACAAGATAACTAATATATTTAATAGATCTCAAACATGATTGTCTGAGACACGCCTCGGTGGCGTAGTTAGTTAACGTACTAGTTTCGTGTTGAGCTAAAATGTCTAGGACGGGGAGATCGAGTGAACTAGGGTGGTTTCTTCTAAATGATTTTTCACTCTCCCTCCACGCAAATGCTGGTTCACCTCCCGGTGCTAAATGAAAAAAAATATGATTTAGTGAGCGAAGTGAGGTTCTGTTTTAGCTTGACCATTTGGAATTTCGTCTACCTGTCTTGTAAGTGCGTATAGCCCGAGCGGGTAGTAAGACGCGGTGCTAATAATAATAATAATAATAATAATAATAATAATAATAATAGTAGTAATAATGATATAATCAGTCAGTTCAGTAAGTTCACGTTAAATAATTCAAATAAATGAAAAAAATATCAAAAAATGAGAACGTATACAACCAAATAGAATTTTTAAGTTTCATTTTGATGCTATAAGCATTAAGATAGTAAGGCTAGTAGATATTACAAGATAACTAATATATTTAATTGATCTCAAACATGATTGACTGAGACACGCCTCGGTGGTGTAGTTAGTTAACGTACTAGTTTCGTGTTGAGCTAAAATGTCGAGGACGGGGAGATCGAGTGAACTAGGGTGGTTTCTTCTAAATTATTTTTCACTCTCCCTCCACGCAAATGCTGGTTCACCTCCCGGTGCTAAATGAAATAAAAAAAGATTTAGTGAGCGAAGTGAGGTTCTGTTTTAGCTTGACCATTTGGAATTTCGTCTACCTGTCTATCTGAACGTATCTTTTTTTCACTATAATTACGTTGACCGATTTTGACCAAATTTGGCATAGAAATCTTTGGAACAGTGTATGTACATGATTTTTAGATCTACTATCCATTTCAATATGGTGGCCATTCAAAAATCTGTCTATTTGCTCTGCGAAAATCACCAAATTCGTTGACGAATTTTAACGATATTTGGTGGGGGTATTCTTTAAATCTAGGCCAAACGATGAATGTTCATCGTTTTTCAATATATTTATCCATTTTGTGTCGCCTGATAAAATGGCTTTTCTTCAAATAGTTCATCTCAAGGAATTTGAATTTATAATCCTAAGCAATTGATTGAGTACCACTACCTAAGACACATTAAAAAAGTCGATATATATGGGGATACTCACACCTACATTCCGGGAAACACAGTTATTATGTGAGAATATAATGTACTATTAAATATAGTATTTTTTTTGTCTAGTTTAATCACCAAGGAAAAATACCAACTGAAAATTCAAGGATTAATCATGGGAGATATTTAAATTTGAAATACAAAAATAATCTTAATATTATAATAGAGTTAGGAACAATGAGGGCGAGGGCATCCGCTTCGATAGCCGCATGTTCTAACGCGCCACTCTCGTGTTGAACTAGACTGCCGAAGACGGGGAGAACTGTGGTTTTTACTAAATATTTTCTCACTCTCCATCCAGGCAAATACGAGTGCATTTTCTCTTAACCAAGCCTTTCTAATCCGTAGCCCTTTAGTGTAATTAATACATAGATGTACAACCCAAATGGGTAGTGAGACGCAGTGCTAAAAATACATTAAAGAATAAGGTCTACTGTTCAGAAAACTACTAGTAAAACTGTAGTTACAATATAAACATGGCTAAAGGTAAGTCTGTTTTGCTAAGCACTACGTCTTACTACCCATTCGGGTTAAACGTTAAGTAAACTCTTCAAAAAACTAGTATTAAGACAATAATAACGATAAGAACATGAAGGGAGCGAAGCGAAGCATACTGTTCACAGAACTACCATTAAGACAAAAGTAACTATAAAAACATGAAGGGAGCAAAGCCTACTGTTCACAGAACTACTATTAAGACAGTAGTAACGATAAGAAAAGAATGGAGCGAAGCCGACTGTTCATAGAACTACTATTAAGACAATAGTATCGATAAGAAAAGAATGGAGCGAAGCCTACTGTTCACAGAACTACTATTAAGACAATAGTATCGATAAGAAAAGAATGGAGCGAAGCCTACTGTTCACAGAACTACTATTAAGACAATAGTAACTATAAAAACATGAAGGGAGCAAAGCCTACTGTTCATAGAACTACTATTAAGACAGTAGTAACGATAAGAAAAGAATGGAGCGAAGCCTACTGTTCATAGAACTACTATCCGGAGTAACTATACGATGATATCAAAGGGTGATACATCTAAAGATTAAATTCCCACACCTACGATTATTATTAAAAATTTAAATTCAAGTATATAGCATTAATCCATCGGTAATCATCAATACAAATATTACAAAAAGTTTAGTAAATAGCATATCGCTCGTTTCCCAACAAAATTGTAGTGAAAAAGTTTCGTCCTCTTTGAAATGTTTTTCTTTCCCCTCATCTTGTTTTACTTTGACGACTGTCCAAACAAACTCCCCTCAACTCAACTGGCCAGGCTTGTATTTGTATTTTACTCCTAGTCGGCATCCCCTTCTTCTGAGGAATTTCAGGGGCAGTCATACACAAACAATTACCGACAAAGTTGGTAGAAACGAGATAAAACTAATCTGTAGTAGTATCCATACAGCAAATAAGGATCAGAATTTTTAGAGTTATTTTTACTGTCAACGATTAAATAATATATCTATGAATGTATTGTATTACCTGCACAAAATGATAACTCACAGAATATATTATTTGACGTACGAATATAATAAAGTACCGGTAGTTTTTAGTAAGGCTGTTTTTATATTCATAACGAATAGTGTGTAACACATGGCGAGCAAAAAGTACAAACACATGATTTACTGTGATGTCATTTATAATCGATACATACGGGATTGAAAAATGGTGCACAACGCATACAGATGATTTACATTTTAACTTTTTATGCATTATGCATTAACCTGGGGATAGACGTTAGTCAAACCTTGTATCAGCCAATGAGAATGCTAGGAGAAGCTCTCTAGCCAATTAAACGCCAGTAGACACAATATGCGGAAATTAGTTTCTGTGTTCATGTTTGAAATGTCTTGTGGTAACCAGACTTGATTTTTGTATTTTTTAAAGATTTTTTTGTTTAAGCATCAATGACTCTTATATAAAATTAATGATTGAAAATGAAGGATAAAAATTACATTTTTGATTCTCTTATGGACCATTTAAGTCTACAAAAGTATTCTTGACAGTAAGTAATATGAGAGTCGAATGTAAATCAAATTTAATTTAACACTACGGGCACCACTTATACTAGGTTGATTCAAAAATGTAAAATATACAGTTTAGCTAGCGTTATTTTTTTTAGTAAACTCTCTTTCTTCTTTCTCTATTTTTTAGCACCGCGTATTACTACCCTTTCGATCCATACGCCTATGTACTAACTATACTAATGTGCTAAGGATCAGGAAAGTTGAATTTAGAGGAAGCTTACCCTCATTTGAGTGGAGTGAGGGTGGAAAATACTTTAGGAAAACCCACCCTCAGTACGCAGTACTGGGATCAAAAACCCAATTTCCTCGCCCTCATTAGTATAGTCTATCACAAGAGTAGCGCCTTAGACCATGGGGCCAACGAATCAGGCGAACCCTTTATTGAAGTATTTTAGAGGCCTTATCTAGTAGTGAAAGGAAGGAAATTTTTTTATTAATAAAATACAATATATTTAATTAGGAATTTAAACAATATGTTTCACTGAAGATTTTTTTAAAATTTAACATTACATTTTACTACCCGTTTGGGTAATATGCATAAGTACTAATTTCGCTAATATATTTGGAATTGAAAAGGTTGAATTTAGAGGAAGTGAACCCGCATTTACGTAGAGGAAGATTGGTAAACCATTTAGTAAACACCACCCCCAGATCACCCGACCGAGATTCGAACATCAATCTCCCCGTCCTCGGCACTCAAGCTCAACACGAATAGCGCGTTAGCCAACTACGCCACCGAGGAGGGTCACTGTAACATTCTTCTCCTGAATTGTGCACACCACGCTATGCATAAATATAAGCCCGGCTCCACTGCTTTAAATGTCAGATATACATAGTAAGAACACGGTACAAACACAAGCATCTGACTTAGAAATTTAATCAACAATTACTATCCCGTTTATACGTCGAGGCACATAATCCCCAGATGTAACATTTAATATCTACAGTAGCCCCATGACTTATTTGGTGCTGACTGACAGCTCACAGCTGACGGCTGACGGCTTTGAAGAGCTACCAGACCAAATTATGTATCCCTACGCCGAACCATATGATCTGCAAAAACATGTTTTTAACAACTGTCAGCTGTCAGTCAGCACAAAAGAATCCATGGGGCTACTGTAGTATCAATACTAATTAAATACTAATATTTAAATGACATTAAATTTGAGCACAAAAATATGTTTATGGGATTTAAACTCACCTTTATGTCTTGTCATTACTTTAATTAACCTATGACAATATCAATGTAGCATGCTTACTATGAGAGCAACATGAATATTTATAATGTTGAAAGCTCAATATATTTTTTTCATCAAATAAGGACAAAAGAATAATTAAAAATTATTAACTAACCCCTTCGGTGGCCGCGTTGTCTAACGCGCTACTCTCGTGGTAGACTTGACTGCCATTTTCTCTCTTTAGCGTATGGCATTACTGAACAGGAAGGGACTTAACATCCAGTTCGGTCGCCTGTATGAAGACTATTTGTCGCTCGGTTGGAACAGAAAGTTTGTTGCTAAAGGTGTAACAGTTGTCTACACGTACTTCTGATTGCCAAACCCTTCCTTCACCTCTGACAAGACGTGTATTAATCACAACTTGTGAATGTGGGGAATGCCAGGCCTCCACCGTTGTTCGGATCCCGCTTTAAAGTGTAGGTCCTCCATTTCATCTCACAATCACCCTACCATTACACATTAGCGTAAGTACGTACAACCAGAACGGGTAGTAAGACGTGGTGATAATGATAATAATACACGTCGTACCCGCAGTGAGATGATATGATGAAAGTGATTATGAAAGTGTGGAGTCATTGAGACTCTTAAATCTAATTTAAGTCTAACTAACCAAACCCTGGTGACCGTTGAGATCATTCCCCTTAAAGAGAAAAATACCCAAGGTACCAGCCGGGAACTGAGCCCGAGATCCCTAGGTTTGTAGACAGGTGCATTGACCACTACATCATGGGGCCGGATTAAATTGCATATGACAGTGATATCGAGGTTATAGCCTCCTGTTGGCTGCACTGAGGTCCAGAATTATTTTACACTCTTCCTACACGTAAATGCGGGTACAATTTATCTAAATATAACATTCCTAGTCCTTAAAACCATTAGCGTAATTAGCACATTAGCGTATGAACTAAAGTGGTAGTAAGATGTGGTGCTAATAAAAAACTAATTATTCCCTCAAAGTCCTATTGGTATAGAATTTTCGAATCCTTGAAACTTCAAATATATTCACTATTAAAGGATTCGATTAAATATTTGAATTATAATTATATAATTTTCTTTAAATTTAAATTTAAATTATTTTTAGAGCTTTAAAACTACTTATTGGTGGATTAACCCAAATTATTTACTTACAATATAGAATTTTGAGCTCGAAAATTCATTGCCGTGATTACAATAGTACACCACCTATCCCTGACTTAAGATAGTTCTATCCAGTCCACCTAACTACACCCTATCCGTATCTTGAGATAGTTTTATCCTATCCACCTCATTACACCCTATCCTGAATTCTATACAGTCCACCTCATTATATCTTAGCCCTATCTTGAGCTAGTTATATCCACTCCAACCTCATTACACCCTATCCGTATCTTGAGATAGTTTTATCCTATCCACCTCATTACACTCTATCCCAATCTTGAGATAGTTCTATCAAGGACCCCTCATTACACCCTGTCCTGAATTCTATACAGTCCACCTCATTATATCTTAGCCATATCTTGAGCTAGTTATATCCACTCCAACCTCATTACACCCTATCCGTATCTTGAGATAGTTTTGTCTTATCTCCCTTATTACACCTTATCCCAATCTTGAATTCTATCCAGTCCACCTCATTACACCATATCCCTATCTTGAACTAGTTATATCCACTCTCAACCTCATTACATCCTATCTCTTTTAGTCTAATATTATCCTTCCATCTGCATTTAGGTCTTCCCAAATGTCTCTACCCATTGAGTTTGCTAGTAGGTACCCTGGACACAGTTCTAGATTCTCCCATTCCCGCTGCATGTACTGCCAACCGTAATTAGTGAGACTTGATTCTCTAACAAGGTCTTGAGATGAGTAAAGAGTATGCAGCTTATCACTATGTATCCTTCTCCCTGTAGCATGTCACTCAAGTAAAATTACTTCTACAAACCGTAATCTGCACAAAATACTAAACTGAAATAAATAAATCCAAAGAAGATGAATTAAAACTTATATATTCTGCAATAATATCATTTGTGCTCTACTTACTTTAAGTGGATGTTCCCGGATACATACATCATGTTTCGACAAATCATTCTGCAAGTATGGTGGAAGTGAAGGCGTGACAGTTTTAACAGACGTCTGCACCCTTGAACACTCGATGTTGACGAAGGACCTGACTGTCGTCGGTTCAATGCTTCGAGCTACGAGCACTGCTGCCCTAGCGGACTTCCTTGGCAACTCTTTCTCCACTTTTCCCACCTCCCCCCTTCCCTCCATTTCCCTCATTACATGCCCATATTTGGTACTGTTTAGAGTCAGAAAAAATAGTATATAATGTGTGACCCCTAGGTTCATTCGACTGTAGTTCATCATATTATATCCTCGAAGGAGGAACCTCTGCTCCAGAATCTGAAGAAGAAACTGGTGGTCTAGATGTTTGGGTCGTGGGTCTCACCGCCTTGACGCCAAGGGAATATCGTTTGATGTTCCAAATATTCAACAAATATCCATAGTCCTTCAGACTTGTAGTAGTCAAGGAGACTAATTGTGTTTCTGTTAGTCGAAGCAGCTATAATGTTTTCTAAGTCCTTCAAACTTGTTTTAGTCAGAATGACTAAATTTGGTTTTGTGTCAATCTGACATAATTTATTTTGTCAGGTAGTCTGACTATATATTTTCCCTATGTCCATGACATAGCTTAAATACTGGGTCTTTGAGCACTATATGTAATAAGGACCTTGCTTTAAGGTATATTTTCTCCATAAGTTCATTATTCCATTTTAAGTTCTTATTACTTCACAATATCCCATGACGTCGTGGACGTCTTGCTCACTTGTTTGAATTTTTGTATGTCTACAAGCATGTTGTTTAACGCCTTTATTTGAGGACCTAGTTAGGCCAGTATCTCACAGCATTTTTTTGTTGGCACCCCTTTTTCTGTGTTACTATTTTGTGTGAGCAAAGTGCGGAACACGGCTAGTTTTGTATAGTGGCCGGCACAGATAGTATTTTCATTTGCCCCTTGTTGAAACCTCATTTGTCCAAGTGTTTAAACTTAGTGTTTACTAGATTTGATGTATACTTCAGGGAGTGGGTAGTGGTTTAAATGTACTATTGAGTGCTCTGGCAGTACCCACTGGGAAAGGACCGGCCATAGTACAATTTTGTGTTGACACTTGATTGTCAGCCATCTGCTAATGTAATTGACAGACCGTCCTCTTACCATTTATTATTTAGTGTGTCTATGGGACCTTTCTTAATTTCAAATCAAGCTAGCTAGCTTGACCGACATTAACTCTAAAACTATAGGATTTGTAGTTATATTTAGAAGTAATTAATTAACCATGTTTTCTGTTTAGACCTTTCTGGTGGTAGTCTGTCGCTAGCCCAGCTGTTTTGAAATCCCACTCTCTCTATCAACTTAACTTCCTTTTGACTGTTACCGTGTCGCCTTAGACACGTATTCTCCCGTATTACGGGAAGTTCCTATATTTTTGGATTTGTTAAATCCTATCATATTTGTCAGTTTAAAACTTAATGTTTTACTTTATACTTCTAAGATTTACATGTTTTCCTTAACCAATTTAACGAACATGTATTACTATTTATCTTTCGTCCTGCATTTAGTCTTTTTTATCAATTGTAACCTTATATCATCTTTTTATGTTTAAAAAATAATAATCTATTATTATTCCCTATTTATTTTGCTTACTCTTATGAAATATTTCCCAGTCTCTAATTTGTTATACATTTACTTTGTAATAAATATAGTTACCTCCTCTACATATTAGAGTGTAGGGGAAGTAACGATACATCGTCTACCCGGTATGTTCATCCTTTTTAGACCAAATATCCTTCAGCTTTCAAGCATCTTGTTTTAAAACACACTAAATTTGTTTTTGTCATGTAAGATAAGAGACTGTGTTTCACAACCACGGATACCAACCGGTAAAATGATTGTTTTGGTTTAACCCAACATAGATATAAAACTATTAATTTATCACTTATTTGATTGTATCAATGTTATACTGTATATATTGTAACAACTTTTTCTCTACATTTAGTTTTTATTTAAATTATAGTTATTAGCATAAATGATTTATTTTTCTATAGTAATACTCCTTATGATTATAATAATATAACTAAAATTCAAATTAGAATTTCGGAATCCTGAATTCATGAGAAAAATAAATTTAGGATTTATAGAGCAGTGGATTGAATTAATATCTAATATATAGGTATATTAGTAGTTCTGTAAACAATAGACTTCGCTTCTTCCATGTTATTAAGTTAAGGATATTTAACGTAATGGAATCTCGTAGATATAATTAAGTTAAAGAGACGTCCAAGATCGGTGTTATAGAAAAAATAATCATTTCCCTTAAAATATATATTATGTAGACACTGATGATTAATTTCATTTGAAATTTTTATTTTGAATATTTGCAGATCCTTACACTCAAACAATGTGTCATAATTAACACTCAACTGTGTCTATTTGTATATCGCATCGCACTTCTTGACAAATGGAAATTAAGTTTTTAATAATTATGTAAATTGAAACTTTCTTAACACTATTTTAAAGTGTGTTAAATTGGGGTTGATTGTTGAGTCACTAACACTCTGTCGAATGCAAAATGATTCGACACACAAATTTGAATAGCATAGCTGTTCTTATCGTAAATACGGTCTTTAAACTTCTCTTTGGATTTCAAGTTGAAATATTTCACTTTAGATTTGAATATAATATTAATTCTATATTCTGAAGTAAATAATATTCATAGAGAATAGGAGTTGTTCACGCGGTTTAAGATGCTAGCCTCAAAATATATCAAAATAAAAATAAATATACGCTCTAGGTACTCGATCGATTGCTTTGAGTTTTAAATTCCAATCACTTGAAACAGAACATCACTAGGTTCGGTCACTAAATTACAGTGTGATTATTAATTTTAAAAAGTCGGGTGACCTGGTGGTAAGGTGTCGGACTTCTATGCTGGGGTCCGGGGTTCAATCCTCGGTCCCGGCATAGGTTTATCTGATTACCAAACCCTTCCTTCACCTCTGACAAGACATCTTGTGAATGTGGGGAATGCCAGGCCTCCACCGTGGTTCGGATTCCACGTTAAACTGTAGGTCCTCCATTTCATCTCACAATAACCCTGCCATTACACATTAGCGTAAGTGCGTATAACCCGAATGGGTAGTAAGACGTGATAATAATAATTTTAAAAAGAGTATGCAGCTTTATTTTGAATGGATTTTTTTTTAGTTTATTTTTCTCTGTCCTATAAATTTAATGCAATGTTTAACGTCAGAATTCAGGAGTTTGAATACGTGTCGCATCTTGCATGTCACAGAACCAACAGTTCTACTTGCGAGGGAAGATAGCCAATGGGTATGAAATGTTCCGGTCTCACCGGTAATTACGAAATGGATTGAATCAGTACACACAGGGCTGCCTGCAGGTCGATGTAGACCGCGGGAAAAGGACGTAAGGATGGGTGATACGTTTCTTATCTTAAACACCTCCACCAAAGTTACACTTAGTGGTTTCTATTTAAGATATAACTTTAATTAGGACGCAGCAATATTTTTAATAGTTATATGACTTAACTAAAACCATTTTCATAGATTTATACGTCAATTCATGTGATCTTTTTAGTTCATCACCACCACCACATCTAACGGCTGCAGGTGAGTTTCAGCTGCACGTGTTGTTTACCTCTAAAGAAACAAGCGAATTGGGGCCCCTCATTTTTAGAGCCGGGCATGATTTGCGATCCGGGCTGTTAACCTAATTTAACTTAACTTAACCTAAATTAACCTAACTTTACCTACATTAACCTAGCTTAACCTAGCTTAACCTACCTTAAACTAACTTAACCTAACTTAAACTAACTTAACCTAACTTGACCTAACCTAACCCAACAAACCTTCACATTTTTGCCAAAAACCATTGAGCGACAAGAACCGAGGAAGTCCGGATATTAAGAGGGACGTCAACATGAGACTATGATAGTTTCTATCTGAAATTTGAGACACCACGATAGAAATCACAGTGTAAATTAGGTGGGCGCAACGTATACCCCCCCCCTCTCTCTCGAGAGAGTGATTGGGCCGCAATTCATACGTGTCTCTCGAAACACCGGGCCGCAACTCGTACACGATTTCAACATAAGCCGCAACTCACCTACACAGCATCTAACTACCTGTTCAGGCTATATTTATGTATGATAATTACTATTAATGGGGTTGGGATGAGAATGGAGGCTTTTTAAGGTAATATACCCCCACATTTACACGGAGAGAAAGTGGAAAACTATTAAAGAAAACCACTACCGTGATTCGAGCCTTAATATTTCCGTCATCAGCAGGCCAGTCCAACACGATAATGATGCCTTAGGCCATTTTACCACTAATTTAACCTTAAACTTACAACTTTATTAGATATTATCAATACCTATAAAATAGTTCTACTTTAAAAAAAATCGTGTATTACTATTTGTTCAGAATAAAATAATACGTAATAATTAAGCTAATGTGTTAAGAATAAGTAAGTTTAAATTTAGAGGATGTGGACTCCAATTTGCGTGGAGAAGGAGAGAGAGGGAAAGAGAGAGAAAGAGTAGAACATCATTAAATAATAAAAACCACCCGTAGTACACCCGACCAAGATTCGAATCCCAATCTCCCTATAATCTCTATTCCAGTCTATTGCGAGAGTGACACTTTAGCCATTCGACCACCGAAGTGGATTTTTATGGAGTTCTTCCACCAGTGGACAGCTTATGGGGCATACCAAATTCAGTAAATACCAACTATTACCATGTGAACGATCATATATCAGGGTGATTGTTAGCATGACAAGTAGCTATCATGAAATATTGTGCGTAATATGGTAGTGAATGTCATAGTCTTCAGCAATGTTCTAAGTACAAACCCATAATCAGATGAGATAATATATCAAAGTAACGAATAATGGTCTTAGGACATATTCTAGCAAGGTACAAACCCTACGTAGAAGAAATACTTTAACAAATTACAAACTCATACGCATAATATACATTTTAGAAAGTCTTTGCTTCGTAAACATCAATCAGTGATTTTATTTTGTGTCAAACAAAAGTAAAATTAAATATTTTTATGTTGAAAATTTAATCATCAAATATATTTAATAGATGTACCGTACACAGTATTAAATTAATGATAAAAAACTAAAATAAATCTAATTTTTTCAATTTTACATTTTAATTTATGTATTGGCCTTCGCCATAATAATTCTCAAAAGGTATTTTAATTTGTGTTGATGATTCTATCTATTCACAATACAATAATTTAAACAATTTTCATGTGAGTGTGTATCATCTATATTTAGAAGATAATACGATTGTAATTTTATGATAGTTGCTATCATTATTTATGTACAAATTTATCTATTGAAGTGAGTACTTAAACATTGCTTGATTATAATGTAAATATTTTAGATCCTGATTACTTGTAAATGAAATATTGTATTTCGTTAGTTATTAGTTAAATTTAGGTATAAAAAAATTATGTTAGTATTAATATATGATGGTTAAAAATGGTAAAAATATAACTAAAATATAAGTGGTATAGCTTAAAAGTAGAACAAATTACAACTTTCTTTCCTTAATTATGTGTAGAAATTATCTCTTTTGTGAGAATAATCGTTACATTAACTAGTTAAAACACTTATTTTACAAATAATATTTGGTTGAGGTAGATAAATTAAGAACTGAGGGGGATTTGGTTGCGTATTAAAATGTTAAGAAAAAACTTCTGCAATAGTGTAGATGGTATATTTTCCCTGCAAGATCAAGTGATAAAAACAGACGGCTACTGATAAAAAAAGTATGGCTATCACGTAGCTTAGTTAGCATTTTAACTAAAAACAAAAATTACCATAATTCTCATTAAAATTGCCAAGTATTCAATTTCATGAATATATGTTATTTCACTTAAGAATTATAAATTAAAAATATCAACGATGAACTTTAAACGTGTTTTGAATGCTATTTTTTTTAACGTGCTGGATAAAAGTTCGTAAAACACGTTTAGTGAAATGTCGGTGTCCTAAGTCTTTAGGATAGCACCTGCTACTTTAGTGTTTATTAATCATTCAAATTAAGTTGCAGCATACCCGTATTTAAAGGTAACCCACTCCCCTAGGTTCATCAGAGGGTAGTTTTCCTCGCTGATATTAAAGACGTTGTCTATTTACAGGCTTTACCATGTTAAGGTGGGGATATAAGGGACTCAATAATAATAATAATAATAATATAATGATTATTACTAGCACAAGGTCTTACTACCCGTTCAGGTTATACGAACTTACGCTAATGTGTAATGGTACGGTGATTGTGAGATGAAATGGAGGACCTACAGTTTTAACGTGGAATCCGAACCACGGTGGAGGCCCGGCATTCCACACATTCACAAGTTGTGAATAATACACGTCTTGTCAGAGGTAAAGAAAGGGTTTGGCAATCATATAAATCTGTGCCGGGACCGAGGATTGAACCCCTGACCCCTAGCACAGAAGTCCGACACCTTACCCTTAGACCACCAGGCAACCCTGGGACTCTATAAAAGGTGTTTTTGCAGTTTTTATAGAAAAAACTTTTTCTGCTAAAAAATAAATAAAATGTTTCTCCAGTATAAACATATAGTTTAATTTTCTTCACATGATGATATCAACAGTTGTTGAATATCTGTAATGAGTGTAGTGGCATTAGATGAGAAACCTTTTAAATGAAGAGAAAAAGTTGTCTTTAAAATCCAGGACATCCTTGACAGATATTCAAGAACTGTTAAAGTCACCATGTGAAGAAAATTACATTCTATTTTTCTACTGGATAATTATTTTATTTATTTGGACCAACAAAATATTTTTGTATAAGAACAGCATAAACATAGAGTTTTTTCTTGTCATCGCCATCGCCATCGAAATGTATTAAGGTTTAATTCGACGAGTTTTAAAGATATAACCTCAAAACAATAACTATAATTCTATAATGACAAAATGAAGAGTTTGTGTATGTGTTTATCTATCTGTCTTGCACAGTAACTATCTTACGCAGAGATATGAAATTTAAAAATTATTAGCCCCATTGCAAGAAATGTGCGCCTCTAAGCCGGTATTTTAAAATTTGGATTACATTTTTAAGGAATTAAATAAAAACTGGGTTGGAAGATATAAAATGAAGGGATTTTTTTTTCTCTGTTTGAAGCAAAGAATTGCTCTTGATAACCAGGCAGGGGTACTTTTACTAGTTTTTTTTTTCAGCGCTGCGTCTTATTAACCATTTGTGTTATACGCTAATGTACTAGTTACGCTAATGGTTTGAGGTATTAGGAAAGTTGTATTTAGAGAAAGTGTAGCCAAAATTGCGTGGACAGAGAGTGAAAAATAATTTAGAAAAACTCACTACACCCAACCGAAATTCGAGCCTCGATCCCCCCGTCACTGTCAGGCTAATCTACTGCGAGATTCGCGCTTTATACCATGTGGCCAAAGAAGTGGGTCATTCTGCTAGATTTAAATAATTTAAAAAATAGTCTTACATAATCACAACATTTATTTCCTATCTTTAAGCATTTATGTTTTTGTAAACGAGTTTTTTTTAAAATCGTCTAAATGTTAGTTTATTTGGTTTATTTACGAAAACGTCCTGTAGGAATTCTCATGTCAAGATTTAGTTCAAAAACTCCATAAAAGCATATTTTTATCTAAAATAGGAAATAAGAAAAACAAAATAAGACTTTAAATTAAAATCAGTGCTGTCCAGGCGCAAATAGTACATTATGTGTGTATACTTGTCCGTGAAAGAGGGGCGTTACCAGCAGGTGGACAAGAGATCTCGCAGGATAAACTACTCATTTACTTCCCTCTATTTCTATCTACTACAATGGCGTGTAAGTTTGATAGTGCTTAGTTAAGCTAAGATACAACCCGCTTCACAAAATAGCTTCGAATTCACCAAGTAAGCAAACGTCGTTAAATACGAGTTCTGGATTATCCTTTTAGTTCTAGGCACCGTGTTTAAATATGGTCACCTCCCTCCGAGTTTCCCCTGTAATATAACGTGATAATAATGTCAGAGATGTTCATTCAAAAAACCAACTCCCCATTTTTAAAAGCCCAATGGTTAGGGGGAGAGTAAGTGTGTGTGTAAGGGGGGGGGGAGGGATATGAATCCTATTGGACGGCGTTAACGTCGGTTAATACCGATTATGGTATTTATTAGATTAATCCTGTATAAATCTGTGGCGTCTGCAAGGGAGCTTTGCTGGTTTATGCATAACGCATAACTAATTAAGTGCATAAAGCCTGATTTCAGTTAAAAGCCCGTTATGGAAAGCCTTATTACGTACAGAAATCCTAATGTATGGTTGTATTTTGATGATAGGATAAAAGGCCTTCTAGAGCGGTAGTAGGAGGTCCCTTTAGGGAAGACCTTTTATCCTACCAAAATACTAATATACAATAGGATTCTGGTAAGAAATAGGGCCCCACAGGACGGGCTTCTTAACAACATTATGGTGTGTAACAACTTCAACAACGTACAATGAAACGTAATGATTAAAGTTTGAATAAAATCTATTGCATTTTTGTATTACTATAAGTTGGCTTCACCACTTTGCTCTAGTTAGTGGATAAGCTAGCTAAAAAAAAACTCCATGGAGTCAGCCCACAAGCGAGCTATACCAATTGAGTGCCCACCGCATGTTGGCGAAGATAGTGCCAACGTGTGCTGATATAAGGCATCATGTTGTCAGCACAACAAACCCTCCAACCGTTAATCTCAGTTTTCTAGACCATAGCCGTTACTTTTACATTCAAGTAGGTCCATGATTGTCCTCACGAGACGGAATTGCTCCCGTTCCAGACCCACTGCTTCACAGATGTGACCGGAAGCACCAGGGATCGAACCTGTGGCAGGAACTCTGACCACTTGACCACAGAGGTGGAATGCTCGCGGGGACGCGGTTGATTTTCAAATGGACGATGTGACTAAGAAAGTGCTGTTGTATTCAGATGACGCCTGTACTTATGGCTGAGAATGGAAGTTACTTGCAGAATAGTTTGAATGTGGCGACAGGCAGAATGGATCTTCGTACAAGTGTTTCAAAAACTAAGGTGAATCGTTTTTGAAAAGGATGGTTCAGTGAATGATTTCAGCTTAGTATAAATGGAATACGGTTAGAACAAGTGAAGGTTTTGGTGTACCTGGGTAGAATGTTCTATAAAAACGGAAGGATGGATGGTGAAATCGACAGACGGGTGAATGCATCTTAAAGAGTAGTTAAATTTATGTGGACTATTACGAAGAATGAAGTGGTGTCGAAAGAGGCAAAGATTACGGTATATAAAAGTGTGTTGACACCAACATTATTTTATGGAGGTGAAGGTGGGTTTGCCAGGAGAAATATAAGAGCAAGGTGAATTTGGTTGGAATGAGATATGTATATAGGAAATTTATGTGGATAAACTCGACTGGACAGAGTCAGTGATGAATGGGTGCTGAAGGAGTGTGGTTTCAAAGGGAATCGATTAGGTCAATGTGAAATAAGCGTCTTAACGTTGGTTTTTGCATGTTGAGAAGATGAGTGTGTATCGAGTGACGAAGCAAAAATATGAAGGTAGAGTATGTGGATCAAAAGGAAGGGGTAAAGTATGTAAGACGTGGATAAATGTTGTAGATGAGTATGTGAAAAAGAGAAACATTAAAAGTTTTAAAACTATATAAAAGATCATGCATGAGACTGAGTATGAATGTTGTTGAAGCAAAGAGTGTATGCAAGAACAAGGAAGTGCGGAGGACGTTAGGGAGGATGGATTAAGTGCAAAGTTTTTTAAAGCTATATACAAAGTTTCTTGCCTCTGTGAAGGAATGGCGTGATTATGTATGTATGTATATATGTAAATTTTAAGTATTTTGTATTGTATTTTATTGTATTGTATTGTATTGTATGGCATGTATGTTATGTTATGTATGCTATGTATGTATGTTATGTATGTAAATTGTATGTATTTTGTATTGTATTGTATGTATGTTATGTATGCTATGTATGTATGTAATGTATTTTATGTATGTTATTTATGCTATG
>CABFOW010000791.1:152394-168085 GCA_902141385.1 Timema californicum | reverse complement strand
GTATGTATGTATTTTGAAACATAAAACGGACCTATTATAAGTTTTGCATGTTATTTTAAATAAAAATTAATTCTTTCTTTGTTTCTTACTTTATTACTGTTTTATCACTTCGTCTTACTACCTATTATGATAATTAGTCTATTAATATAATTAATATAATCTGGAAGAAAGAATTTCAAACGTAATTTACTTGCATTTGCGTGGAAGGAGAATAGTAAAACATTGAGGGAAAACCACTCTCAGTATATCCAAGTGGGATTTGAGCCTCAATATCCCCGTCATCAATAGGCCGGTCTAAAACGAGAGTGACGTATTTGACAGTTTGACCACTGCTCATGGATATAATTGTATAATTATATAATCCAAATTTTAATATTTCCGCTTTATTTTAAATCATATTATACGATCGTAGTCTTCGACCTTAAAACGAAAGAATGCTCGTTAATCACAAACAAGTAGGGCTTCCAAAACACATTTCATACTTGACCAGAATATTTTTTCCGTCTGCTATGTGTAGGCCTACTGGTATTTTAATTGGTTCCCCTAGTATTCTTAATGGCTGATACGTCTAAATCTCTATAGCTGTCTACGAACAAGTCCCTGCATTTTGTGTCGGATGTTAAAGTTAAGCTAAATTTATGAACTGTGAACTTTCATTATGTTTTGGTCGGGAACGCTATTATTGAAAGTAATGTGTTCCAACTTTATGCGCTTTAAATGCTATGTATTATTAATAATTAGTTATGAGCTTCGCATGAATATAAGCCCAGGCTTAAACTGAATTTACTGTTCCAGTGAGTAGCAATGCGTAGAGGGGACCAAGGGTGGTGTGTGTATGTGTGTGTGCGCGAGTGTGTGGACCTTAATGTATGTGTTTCCCTGTAAATAAGTAGGTTTCAACTAAACTCGTTAAAAAAAAAAGACCAACATGGGTCTCACTACACTTTATAATCTGAATCTTCCTTCGCCCAATTTTGTGGGTGAATAGTTTAAGGTGTCACTTCATAAATATACTGGACTGCCAATGACGGGTAGATCGTGGATTAAAATACCGGTTTGATGTACTGAGCGTGTTTTTCCCCGATATTTTTTCTATTTTCACTTCACGCAAATGCTAGTACATTTCATATAGATTCAACATTCATCATCCTTGACACATTAGCTTTACTAGTTTATATGTAATAGTTGAAACTCGAAACTAGCCACTTCGTGAATTGGGTTGAACGTCCATTGTTGGTTCGGTCAAGTCAGGAAATATCAATGGGAGAACATTTTAATTCGAGCTATGACCAGACAAAGCGCGAATATAACACGGCAACGTGACCAGTGCCGCCCAGAATGCTGGGTAGTATGAAACAACACAATCCCAGCTCAACTTAATCCAGCCTAACCGCTAGAGATGGGGTGTTGCCCAATGGTTGGGGTACCCGTGGAGACCGGATGGGGACCCAACCCTTCCCCTCTCCCTTTGAAATGAACTAGCTTAAACAAAATGTAAACGTAATACTATATAAAATATACGGTAAAATTTACTAGACAGGAAATAAACCAAAACCATTAATTTAAAGTCAATTCCAGGTAAAGATATAATTAAGAGTAGCATCACCACATCAGTATTTAGCTGAAGGTTAAGGAAGGTCAAGATTCTTTTGCACAAGAAAATGTTCAATAACTCAATGCAAATGTAAACGAGTTAATATGTTATTATACAACTCTGAATGCCATAACAGCGCTGACTGAACAAACAATTAGAGGTAAAAGGGCTTCACAGTGATGATTACGTTTAATAATATATGTAGGCCTACATATTATTTTACTGTCAAGATAATACATACAACGTACTTAATCAGACATTTCCCTTAATTGGTAGGAAAGACACTGCGCATTTGGTTCAAAAAACAACTCCGTACTTAATTCATCCTCACTAACTTTACCCACAATTTATTTTCCTTGTATACTACCCTGACTTCCACAACATCCACACACTGAGTCATACAGGATCTTTTTTACAAAAAATCTTCTTAATGTTTGTCTTTTTCACACATTCGTCTACAACACTTAGCCACGTCTAACATGCTCTTCTATTTCCTTTCCTTTTCCACACATTCTACCTTGATATATTTGCTTCGTCACTCGATCAATGCTCTTCCTCTCAACATACCCAAACCATCATAATACACTTCTTTCACATTGACCTTTTGAATTCCCTTTCAAACCGCACCCCTTCAGCACCCATTCATTACTGACTCTGTCCATACGAGATTTTTCACATATATTTCTTAGCTATCTCATTACAACTGAATTCACCTTGCTCTTGTGTTTCTCCTGAAAAAAAAAACACGCTTTACTTTTATAAAGCCATATTGGTGTTAGCGCTGTCATCTTTGTATCTTTCTATACAACTTCATTCTTTGCAATTGTCCACATACATCCAAGTACTCTCCGAGACGCATTCACCCGTCTGTCAATCTCACCATCCTTCCTTCCATTTTTACGGAACATTCTGTCCAGATACACAAAATCATTCACTTGTTCTAATAGTTTTCCATTTATACGAAGCTGACAATCATTTCTTGATCCGTATTTAAAAAAAACTATCACCTCAGTTTTGGAGACATTTATACGAATATGCATTCTGCCTATGGTCACATTCAAACTATTGAATCCATTCTGCGAGTCACTTTCATTCTCAACGATAACACGTCGTCATCCGTATATAACAGCACTCTCACATTTACATTGTCCATTTGTACACCAACCGCGTTCTCACTAAAACATCCCTCATACAGCTTATAACAGTTTTGTCATTACAGTAGTAAATAAACCTTTCATCCATCATAATGATTAATTGCGCGAAGAGGCAAGTAAATATGAGATGGTAAATTATTACATATTTGATATTTCGAGTTTGGGCCAGCTCCCTGCGGTCATTTCTAGAACCGTCCAGCCAAAGACCCAACTGCCGGATTAATANAAAATCAGAAAAAGCATGAAATATATATATATATATATATATATATATATATTTCATGCTTTTTCTGATTTTGTTGGCCAAATATACAAGGGGCTGGTCATTTCACGCACTGGCTAGACTTGGGGCATTGACCATAACATTTATACATATAACCTGAATGAATAGTAAGGACAGGTGCTAAAAAAAATCTGTCAAACTTCCATCAATGAATTATATTTGTAATATAATTTAGGTGGTACTTAAAGCTTATAAATATATCTAATAATATCAATAAACAAAATATAGAAATAATGTATACTTTATTACCAATACAATAATACCAATTTTTGAGGAGATTATTACCAAGTATTTTCACGCGCCATGTCTTACTATCAGTACGAGCTATCCGTATCTATCCACCTTAATAGGTCTAGGGTGAGGAAGGTATAATTTAGAGAAAACATACCTATTTCAGTGTATAGGGGAAAAGGCCAACCATTTAGGAAGAACCACCTTCAATGTAACCGATTGGGATTCGTACCCAAACCTCTCCCTCACCAGAAAATTAAATTTGATGCTCTTGATGTATAGCCTGCGTGACCACTGTTACAGGTAGCATAAGCTTAAAGGAAATAATAAATATATAAATAATGTAATTGTATGTTGACTCTATAAGTCTTTATAAAAATATATAGCCACCTTAAGGTAGGGTAGAATGAAACCATAGTTAATGTGGGATGGAAGGGGACGCGAGAAAAATCCAGTGCTTTTGCATTTTTTGGGGGCCAAATTAGTAAAATATTGTTTCTTTACGAATATAGAATTTAATTTCCTTCATATTGTGAACTCAAAATTTCATGACTATCTGTCAAGGATGTTCTGGAATTTAATGACAACCTTTTCTATTCATTAAAAAAATGATTGGATAATGCCACCATGTTCATGTCAGATATCAAACAACGATTGATATTACCACGCGAAGAAAAATAAACTATGTGTTTGTACTGGAGTAAGATTATTTTATTTATTTTGGCTGCTTAGGTAGATTCATATAGTATAATTATTTTACTGTCCATTCACCATAGGAGTGGTGGTAAAGGACACCTTACAGAAGACGTAAAAAAATTTAAAAAAGAACCAGTTGAAATCAAATGCTTTGCTGTGAACGTTTTAACAGCCAAAAGTACTACTAAACAATTTAATGGCCCTGCTGATTATATGATTTAGCGAATGGCTATATGAGATTAGATCTGATATCTTTTGCTAGCTGTCAGTTACCACCACTGCTATTGCGAATGGACTATACATTTAATACTCTTAAAAAAATTCTTTAATATTTGGCACAAAAATCATGGCATTTGTACAAACAATTTTTTTTGTGAAGAGAAAAAGTTCTCAACAAATTTCATGATGCAATATTGCATTCATTTTAACCAACAAAAGGGTTTTATTATTAAAAAAAACTATAAAAATTACGGATCTTAACTCATGTTCTATTTCTCTCTACCTTTAAAATATCTAGGTTGAGTCAACCGCACCAATTTGCGAATCCTCGGCCTGTACGATCCATCATCCTGGGACTACAACACCCCCAACTCTCTCCCCCACCCCTGCTGTTTGTACGTCCATCTGTCACTCTTTACAGTTATTCCCAGCAGGATAGTCTGAAGAGGAAACGGACCATTTCTTGGAAAGGAGAAGACGAGATTGGAGCCAGTCTGATAGAGTTATTATCGACATAGAAATAACATTTTAGAAGATACAAAATATAGCAAGTGTGAGAATACTCAACATTGAAAAAAAAAACCACAAGTTTTGTTTAAGCTATATAATATATCCAAATTGACACCGTTGTCAAAAGTGACAGCTGCGGAAAATATAGCACATTGTTTTAGTTCATGAAATTGATTTGGTTAAGTTTATATATATTTAAATAAAGTTTCTTCTTAATGGTATTAGACTTTATATAAGTGATGAAATAGATCATTCAAAGCTATAAGAAAAAAAAAATTAAGCCGTATCTAGGAGTAGATATAGTGTAGAGGAAGATGTATGCTGAGCATGTTGTCAAATCGAAGCAGTGCCATTTGTTATTGTACACTTTGCAAAACGTAAGCGGTGTCTTAGAGGATTACTTCAAACACCGTGCATCATGTAATACGTTCAGGTCTGGTATTATCTGACCTACCGGGGATCTAGTCCTGACAAGGTTTACTCAGGTAATGGGTGACCTGGTGGTCTAGGGGTAAGGTGTCAGACTTCTATGCTGGCGGCCGGGGTTCAATCCTCGGTCCCGGCACAGTACAAGACCTCTTGTGAATGTGAGGAATGCCAGGTCTCCACCGTGGTTCGGATTCCACGTTAAACTGTAGGTCCTTCATTTCACATTTCATCTCACAGTCACCCTACCATTTGCACATTAGCGTAAGTGCGTATAGCCCGAACAGGTAGTAAGACGCGATGCTAATAATAATAATAATAATAATAATAATAATAATAATAATAATAATTTACTCAGGTATTTTTCCCACTCTGCCTCCAACCAAATACTGATACACTTCCATTAAATTCTACTTTATTAATTCCTCTCCTATAAATGTAAATATGTGAATAACCTGAAATGGTAGATAAAGGAAAACGACAAATAATGATTAATGGGGATTTTTTTAAATAATTACGTTTTAATGAAGAGCAACAATTAACGATATAATCAATACCACTTGAAGCGGAAACTATTTTTATAACATGTTTTACGGCATTGTTTCCCAAACTACCCCCCTTTTGAGTTCCCCGTCATATCTAAAATATTCTTTCCGTCACTTAAAAATAATAAAACAAAACCTCCTATCTTGAAAATTATAAACAATCGTTCAAAATTATAATAAAGTTTTAATAAAAAGTATAACAAAGACTTGGCATTGCTTTATACATCATGTTAAAATTTGTGTTAATTTATTAGATTTATTATTACAAAAATATTCTTTATAATTAATAGGACTCGGTGGTTCACCCATTGGAGATCTGTATACCATAGTACATAATTGTACCAACCAGCATTTGATAAAGGATTTTTAAAGACAATTAAAAGAGGCCTCCCTCCAGAACTCTCAACTCAGAAATATTTAGATTTCTATTGATAGTTTAAGAGGTTGGTATACATGGGAGTCGATAAATAACTATTAAATAGTCTAGTATTCAAAACAAGTGGATTATTTTTTACAATGTGATATCTATTTTGTGTTGAAGCTTATTTAAGAGGGAGTACTTGCACCAATATATATTTGTCATAATAAAGGGTTGTCTTGTAAGATTAAATATCAGGGAAAGATGTGCAAGATATGTGTGACGGAGGATTTTCAGTTAACGTGTAATAAAATGAGAGACAAGGAGGAGAGTGAGGATGAGAGATAAAACGAGAGAAAATTAGATAGAGAGAGTGAAAGATAGTAAGATATATTAAAGAGAGATTAAATAAGTATTTGAAAAAAAAAAGAGGAAAGTTTGAGATAAAGCTTGTGGAGAAAATGAGCTAGAAATATAAATCGAAATGAATTATGAGAGCTAAATTGAGATGTGTAAGGGATTTTCAGGTGGGACAGGTGGTGACTTAGATTGATAAAAAGTGTTCGTGGGAAAATATTTCGAGGTAATGCGTGTGAGTATAATATAATTATTGTGAAAGGAAGAATAGTATAAATGTGTGATAAAGTAATCATGAGATTGAGAAAGAATGTTATCTTTTAGTTTCAAAAAAGAATGTGTAGACAGTTTAAACAAAATTAAATGGTACTGTACACCGCACATACTTTCTCTTTTTTTACCTTAAAATAGAGACATTTACTAATAACTGGTAGGATTTATGAAATGAAATAATTGCGTTGTTTCAGAAACATTCCACCAAATAACATATATCAAATAATTAATCTACACTGTTAGAGAAGCATTTAGAAAAGAGAGACCTCACTGTCCATCAAAGGGTATAATAAACAAATTCTAATTTCATAGAGTTGAACCAAAAAATATTTGTTTATAGCTCAGAAGCTAGGGTTTTATAAAATATATATAGAGTAAAAGATTTTTATTTTTAATACAGTGATAAACTATTTTTTTTCTCAAATAGTTGTAGAAATGTGATTAAAATTAGATAATTCCGCTTGTGTAAAGAACCCGAAGTCATTTACATGGCGAAACGAGAACCACCATTTTGTTTGTAATATTAAAAAAATTCTAAATACTAAGTATAATCAAAATCATTAGTATGGAGCTTTAGAAAATCAAGCTTTAATCTTTTTTCCCTTCAATAAATTACCCCTAATTTTAGGGTTGGATATCTAATTCCAGAAAACTCTCAGGGGAACCTTTTGAAAACCCTAGCTACAAAGTTTAGCCCAATCAGTAAAACTATTACGGCTCTGGTCCGAGATACAGATACACAAATAGATGGCATCACGAAAAATAACTTTTTATGTTTCATTGGATTATGAAACGTCAACATTTATTATAATATTGAGATCAATTATTTTTGACGATCACAATAATTTTTTTCTGCGAGAGATTGAAGAAAGTAAAAGCAGAGAATAAGGAAAATTTTTGGTGTATTGGAAACACCTTGCTCAAAATGGTTAAAAGTGTATATACATTGTGTGAGTGAGATTAGGATTAAATTTGTTTGAGTGAGATCGGATGAGTGCTGGCACGTGAAATAAAAAGTTTATCCAAAAACGAGAGAGAGAGAGAGCATGGGTGTGTGTGAAGACAAGAAATGAAGTGTTATCTATTTGAGAGTAAGGTTGTACGCTCAAAAAAAGACGGTTAAGAAGGAAGTAAAGGAACGTCCCGGTAAAAGGAAGATTAGGGTTCAAATAGAGGTCGAAAGAAAACTAGTAATGTAATCTGGTGGTCAAGGGAAATAAGCCTCAAAGTCCAAATAAAATCAGAAAATGAACGTAAAAAACGATTAAGGTATAGAGAAAACCACGAACAAGCAATCGGGTTAGAGAAAGACCTACATAAAAATGTTCAGAAGACATCCCAGTATGGGGTCGATGGGTTCGACTATAAAGAAAATCTCCTCCGGAACTTAAATATCAAAGTCTTTTATTTTTTTATATTCGCCGCGAGCTTTATCTTTGCCATTTCGATAGCCACATCATTTCCAACGGAAAATCTGGGTTTTATACCTAATATCAAAGCGTGCGAAAGAAAAGTGCTGACAATGTCGTATCAATGACGTTGGATGACATACGTTTTAAAACCTTTCTTAGCAATTTTTTTATAACTTCTGAGGTGATCAAAACCATAGTTCAACCCATTAGAGTTTCCACAATGAAGTTGTAATCATTTCGCTGCTTCCTACTATATATATATATATAGTTATTACCCAGAATATATAATATCACTAAATAATCAATATAATTACTGAAAGTAAATCAGGCACTACTTAGAAAAAGTTTTAGATTTATTTTGTGAATATAGCTAAACAAATAAAGTTTTAAAATATACTTAATTATTTTTTATTACTTCTACGGTGATAAAAGTCATAGTTAACCACATTAGAGTTCCTTCAATAATGTTGTGATCGCCTTGCTGCTTTCTACAATACATTTTATATAATAATTTGGACACATAAATATATGATGTCATTAAATAGTCAATATAATTACTCGAAGTATATAAGGCACTACTATCAAAAAGTTTTAGATTTAATTTTGGAATATAGATGATAGTAAAACCCGAAAATAACTTGTTTATATCTACTAATCAAATTATATTCCACACCATGCAGTTCAATTCATTACACACGAGTTTACTGACGAGTGAATTTAATGAACTGTGGATTGTCATAATGGCTTTTTGTCTGCTAAGCTAGTGAAAGAGTAAAATATAATAACTATTCATTCTTTTTAAAGAGTGAATTAAACCACCAACATAGGTACTGATCTCGGATAATGATTCTCAATTCATTGCACCATGAAAGGCTTGCTGAACTACTTATTAGCGAAATATACTTCCCTTAGCTGAACTAAGCCACCAAGTGAAATATTAAAATAAAGATAAGTACACACGATGCAACTTTAGTGCAACAAATTATAGCTACAATATCTTTATCACATCGATTGCAAACGTGTTTTACCTCAAGATTTCACACGGCATATGTGATTGTATAACATATTTTGAGTAATGTGATAGTTACTCTTCTTTTGGTGGAATATAGCCTAGGAAATAAACCAATTATAAATATATTGAGTTTATTCCTTATATTTATTATAATACAAATATAACTTTAAATTGTAACAATTTCTATAAATAATTTGATGCCTAGTAAACAAGTTATCATATATACAATTGGTTCACGTCTGACAGATGGGGCTATATATTGTTTTTTGTAATGATATTGGTTTGGATTACTCTAAATTATGTAAAAAGTCATGGGTGAAGGTAATTTTTCTTTAAAGTAATATATGTAGAGTATCCTTTTATGATTCATCCATGAAGAAACACGCGCATTTAAGAAATAATGAGAAAAGGATTTCACCACTAAAACATATTTTATATACAATATTTCCTGTTAAAAGAACAACTTCGCAGTATTTGACAAAGACGCCAATTCCCTATACCAACAAGAAGTTAGCCTTCACAACACCTGTCGCCAGGACTCTTTCTATTAGTTAGTTTTTACACTGTTGACGAAGGGAGAAAGATGCAAGGGGTATGTCATATATAAACAGTTTGTGCGTATCAGCCACTCAGCCAAACATCCACACCAGGGATCCATCCACACGCACAAGTCAGTCAGAGCCACAAACTGGTAGTCATAGTCTAACACAGTATAAAATAACTTACATTAATATCACAAGTGGGCATTGATATAAAGCATTTAATTGGAGTATGTATAAGTAATTAACAGATGTCATTTAAATAAGCCATGTGTGAATAAACAGCGATCAACAGTTCTCTTTCTTACATTTATTAATTATACCGTTCTAATTAGTGCTCGACCACGGAGATATAGACAGCTGGTTAAACGGTATCTTTTCCGTACAGTGATGATAGGCGCTCGACAATGGAGCTATAGACAACCTAAACATAATCACAGCATTATTATATCAGGGAATTAGTCCGTAATGTTTCAATCGATGCCCAAAGCGGAGTGATTGATTCCATAGTGTTACATTTTCTATTCCCCGAAATTGTATACAATAAGTTGTGCTAAGCATCTTTTGTAAAATCTTTAGTGTTCACAAAACACCATTATTAGGTTACAGTTTCGTGTACAACTTTTTGTAGAATGGGCTGTGTCGTGTGTCCTGGAATGATATTTCGTTTATATTAACTGCAAACATTTCCTGAGTTATTTATTAAAGAAGTATTCTTCATTCAACTCGACTATTTAACTACATGATTAATAATCTAATCATTTCAGTAGAAGAAATCACATTGAGCTTTAATTACTATTTCTAATTAGTATGCACATTTTATTATATTAATAAATTATACAAAAACCTTTCTTTGATAATTATTACTTAAATTGTTTATATTTTATATTATTATCACATTAAAATTCAATATGAATCGGGATTTAGTTTAAGTTTTTCAATGTGATCTACTTTCTATTACAAGCATATTTAAATTAATATATCTTCTAATTAATCTATATTATAACCTAATAAGAAGTAATACCCAGGTTTGGTGGACACATGGTCTAAGGTGCTATTATCACAATGAACTAGACTAGTGGGTTGTACTGATGGTGGTTTTCTCCTAATTTGTTTCCCACTATCTCTACACGCAGGTACGGGTACACTTCCTATAAATCCATCCTTCCTTATTCTTAACCTATTAGCGTAATTAATACATTAGCATATAACCCGAAAGGTTAGTAAAACAAGGTGCTAAATATGTAAAAAAAATGGTACGGATCTCCGCACGGACTTTCTCACTCTATTGTTTAAAAATAGAAATATTTACTCAAAACTCGAAAAAAAATATGTGAATCAAAATAATACACACTAGCAAACCGAAGAAAAAATTGCACTATACTTATGTAAAACATTTATTTGAGTCGCGGTTTTAAATTTTATAATCTCATTTTTAAAGAATTAATGTCCTTAATTGTATGTTTGATCCGATAAAAAAGATAAATATTGGGTCCACAAGGGTCAACACTTCGTATTAAAATTTCGACTTCCAGTAAATTTTCGACATTTTATTAGGTGTTGCACATCTTCATACCATTGCATTGCTATTAAATTCCTCATTTATAAATTTTGAACAATAAAAAATGTAAATATTGACAATTGAGTCTAAAATGAAGGAGATAAATCATTGTTGTACAAACATTTTTCTTAAGAGGTTTAAGAAAAAATAAACTTTTTGAGAGACTTACTTATATTTAATTACTCTATGGCATTAGATAATTATTGCGTTAAAACTCAAGTAGTATATCTTTACAACTATAGCTCACAAAATTGTATTAATATATTTACAAATATTTAAGAAACTGTTGGTTTTATAAAAATATATTCCATATAAAAGTTTTTTAATTTTTAATAGTAATACAAATAAGCAGTGATAAGTTATTTAGTATCTCATGTAGTTGAGGAGATACGTAAATTTCAGCTTCTGTAAAGTACCCTAAAAATCATTTTCACAGGTAAATGAAAATAGTCAGTTTATTTATAATCTTAATCAACGCCAAGATACGAATTTTAATCAAAATCATTAGAGCCGATTTTGAGAAAATCTATTTTTTCTCTTTTCGCCCTTTATTAAATTACTTATAATTTTAGAATATATAATATCACTAAATAATCAATACAATTACTGAAAGTAAATCAGGCACTACTTAGAAAAAGTTTTAGATTTATTTTGTGAGTATAGCTAACCAAATAAAGTTTTAAAATATACTTAATTATTTTTTATTACTTCTACGGTGATAAAAGTCATAGTTAACCACATTAGAGCTCCTTCAATAATGTTGTGATCACCTTGCTGCTTTCTACAATATATTTTATATAATAATTTGGACACATAAATATATGATATCATTAAATAGTCAATATAATTACTCGAAGTATATAAAGCACTACTATCAAAAAGTTTTAGATTTAATTTTGGAATATAGATGATAGAATAACCCGAAAATAACTTGGTTATATCTACTAATCAAATTATATTCCACACCATGCAGTTCAATTCATTACACATGAGTTTACTGACGAATGAATTTAATGAACTGAGGATTGTCGTAATGGCTTTTCGTCTGCTGAGCTAGTGAAAGAGTAAAATATATTAATTATTCATTCTTTTTAAAGAGTGAATTAAACCACCAACATAGCTACTGATCTCAGATAATGATTCTAAATTCATTAAACCATGAAAGGCTTGCTGAACTACTTATTAGCGAAATATACTACCCTTAGCTGAACTAAGCCACCAAGTGAAATATTAAAATAAAGATAGGTACACACGATGCAACTTTTGTGCAAAAAGTCGTGCAACAATATCTTTATCACATCGATTGAAAACGTGTTTTACCTCAAGATTTCACACGGCATATGTGATTGTATAACGTATTTTGAGCAATGTGATAGTTACTCTTCTTTTGGTGGAATATAGCCTAGGAAATAAACCAATTATAGATATATTGAGTTAATTCCTTATATTTATTATAATACAAATATAACTTTAAATTGTAACAATTTTTATAAATAATTTGATGCCTAGTGAACAAGTTATCATATATACAATTAGTTCACGTCTGGCAGATTGGGCTATATATATTGTTTTTTGTAATGGTATTGGTTTGGATTCTCTAAATTAAGTAAAAAGTCATGGATAAAGGTAATTTTTCTTTAAAGTAATATATGTAGAGTATCCTTTTATGATTCATCCATAAAGAAACACGCCCATTTAAGAAATAATGGGAAAAGGATTTCACCAATAAAATATATTTTTTATACAATATTTCCTGTTAAAAGAACAACTCCTCTATTTCCGGTTAAAGGAACAACTCTGCAGTATTTGCTAAATATGCCAATTCCCTATACCAATAAGAAGCTAGCCTTCCCAAACCCTATCGCCAGGACTCTTTCTATTAGTTAGTTTTTACACTGTTGACGAAGGGAGAAAGATGCAAGGGGTATGTCATATATAAACCATTTGTGCGTATCAGCCACTCAGCCAAACATCCACACCAGGGATTCATCCACACGCACAATCCAGTCAGAGCCACACACTGGCAGTCACAGTCTAACACAGTATAAAATAACTTACATTTAATATCACAAGTGTGCATTGATATAAAGCATTTAATTGGAGTATGTATAAGTAATTAACAGATGTCATTTAAATAAACCGTATGTGAATAAACAGCCATCAATAGTTCTCTTTCTTCAATTTTAGTAATATACCGATTTAATTAGTGTTCGACCACGGAGCTATAGACAGCTGGTTAAACGGTATCTTTTCCGTATAGTGATTATAGGCGCTCGATCACGGAGCTATAGACAACCTAAACATCATCACAGCATTATTATAGCAGGGAATTAATCCTTAGTGTTTCAATCGACGCCCAAAGCGGGGCGATTAAATCAATAATGTTACATTTTCTATTCCCCGAAATTGTATACAATAAGTTGTGCTAAGCATCTTTCGTAAAATCTTTGGTGTTCACAAAAAACCATTATTAGGTTACAGTTTCGTGTACAAATTTTTGTAAAATGGGCTGTGTCGTGTGTCCTGGAATGATATTTCGTTTATATTAATTGAAAAAATTTCCTGAGCTATTTATTAAAGAATTATTTCTCATTCAACTCAACTATTTAACTATATGATTAATAATTTGATCATTTCAGTAGACGAAACTACATTGATCTTTAATTACTATTTCTTATTAGTATGCACATTTTATTACATTAATAGATTATACAAAAACCTCTCTTTGATAATTGTTACTTAAACTGTTTATATTTTATATTATTATCACCTTAAAATTCAATATGAATCGAGCTTTAGTTTAAGTTTTTCAATGGGCTCTACTTTCTATTACAAGCATATTTAAATTAATATGTCTTCTAATTAATCTATATTATAACCTAATAAGAAGTAGTACCCAAGTTTGGCGGACACATGATCTAAGGTGCTATTCTCACAATGAACTAGACTTGTTGGTTGTACTGATGGTGGTTTTCTCCTAAATTTTCCCACTATCTCTACACGCAAGTGCGGGTACACTTCCTCTAAATCCAACCTTTCTTATTCTTAACCTATTAGCGTAATTAATACATAAGCGTATAACCCGCATGGTTAGTAAAACGAGGTGCTAAATATATATACAAAATTAATGGTACGAAGCTCCGCACGGACTTTCTCGCTCTATTGTTTAAAAATTGAAATATTTACTCAAAACCCGAAAAAAAAGTGAATCAAAATAATACACACTAGCAAACCGAAGAATAAATTGCACTATACTTATGTAAAACATTTATTTGAGTCACGGTTTTAAATTTTATAATTTCATTTTTAAAGAATTAATGTCCTTAATTGTATGTTTGGTTCGATAAAAAAAGATAAATATTGGGTCCACAAGGGTCAACACTTCGTATTAAAATTTCAACTTCCAGTAAATTTTCGACATTTTATTAGGTGTTGCACATCTTCATACCATTGCATTGCTATTAAATTCATCATTTATACATTTTGACCAATAAAAAATGTAAATATTGACAATTGAGTCTAAAATGAAGGAGATAGATCATTGTTGTACAAACATTTTTCTTAAGAGGTTTAAGAAAAAATAAACTTTTTGGGAGACTTACTTATATTTAATTACTCTATGGCATTAGAGAATTATTGCGTTAAAACTCAAGTAGTATATTTTTACAACTATAGCTCACAAAATTGTATTAATATATTAGCAAATATTTAAGAAACTGTTGGTTTTATAAAATTATATGCCATATAAAAGTTTTTTATTTTTAATAGTACTACAATTAAGCAATGATAAGTTATTTAGTATCTCATATAGTTGCGGAGATACGTAAATTTCAGTTTCTGTAAAGTATCCTAAAAATCATTTTCACGGGTAGATGAAAATAGTCAGTTTATTTATAATCTTAATAAACGCCAAGATACCAATTTTAATCAAAATCATTAGAGCCGATTTTGAGAAAATCTATTTTTTCTCTTTTCGCCCTTTATTAAATTACTTATAATTTTAAGTTTAAACGGACATAAAGACAGACGGCATTGCAAAGACCCCTTTTTAGGGTTCAGGGGGTCATGAGACTTAGACATCTATCAACATTTAAGGTTAGGTTTTTTTATGGTCGCAATATTTTACCTTAAATGCTTTTTTTTTTCGAAACATAAAAAAAATATTTGCGTATAGCTTGAACGTTATTGGTTTTATAAAAATATACTTCGAATTAAATATTTGTATTATAAATAGATCTACATATTTGTAATGATAAGTAATTTAATTTTTCAAATAGTTTTGGAGCTTTGATACAAAATGAGAATTTAGGAATCAGACCGGAGCCCTTAAAGTCATTTTACTGAAATATTGAGAGTAGCCATTTTGTTTGGAATATTTATAAATGTTTAGAAATGAAATTTAATCAAAATCACCCGCCTCGGTGGCGTAGTTGGCTAACGCGCTTGTCGTGTTGAGCTCTACTGCTGAGGATGGGGAGATCGAGGTTCGAATCTCGGTCAGGTGAACTAGGGGTGGTTTTT
>CABFOW010000791.1:104777-149008 GCA_902141385.1 Timema californicum | reverse complement strand
ACCTCATTACTGCTTATTCTTTATAGCTTGAGATAATTATATCCAGTTCACCTCATTACTGCTTAATCTTCATGGCTTGAGATAATTATATCCAGTTCACCTCATTACTGCTTAATCTTCATGGCTTGAGATAATTATATCCAGTTCACCTCATTACTCCTTATTCTTCATAGCTTGAGATAATTATATCCAGTTCACTTCATTACACCATATCCCCATCTTGAGCTAGTTATATCTAGTCCACCTCATTACACTGATCCCTATATTGAGCTAGTTATATCCAGTCAACCTCATTACACCTTATCTATTTCAGTCCCATTATAGTGTTATCCTCCCATCTGCGTTTAAGGTCTTCCCATTAAGTTTGGCAGTCAATATCTTGAACACGGTTCTAGATTATTCCATTCGCGCTGCATGTCTTGCCCACCGTAACCTGCACGATTTGATTAACTTAACAAGTCTGGTTTGAATATATGGTATTTAATTCATCATTATGTAACTTACACCATGATGCATAGTCAAATTATTGTCATGCCTGCCTTCTCATGATATTATTTTGCCTTCATCTGATATCTTTTATACATGGTAATCAACATGTCATGTTTATTACTACCAGCCTTACTTTTGTTAAAAAAATCTAATTATACTGATTTTATTAATATTATTCATATATATATATATATATATATGTTATTCCATTTTACTATCACTTTCAAATCCTTTCGCCAATTTGTTTTACAATTCTTTTGTATATTATGCAGTCATTCGGAAAAATACTAATACTTCAAGACAATACTTTCTCATGTCGTTTATTAATTATTATTATTAAAAATAGAAAGGGAAAACATTTTACCCTGTGGTATCCCTGACGTAACTTGATGTTCCTCTGATAATATTTTCAAACACCTTCCTAAACCTCTCGTGAAAACAAATCCCTTTTACGAGTAGTTTACAGCTCCATTATTCCTTACCACTTCTAATCACCAGATTATCAGGAACATTATTGAATTACTTTTTTTTTAAATAAACAAATATCACACCATAAACCCTTATATCCATATCCTCTACATCTCATAAAATCCCTTTTCCAACCTAATAAGCTGTGTCAGATAGAAATAACATTTGCTAGATCCATGCTATGCACGATTATAGTGGTAGGATTTTTTTTAAAAAAAACAACAATATATATTTAAAGTCAAAATTGATAGATCTAAGATATTACTTGTATTATTTTATAGGGATTGATAACATCCATTAAAGTTTACAGATATAGATCACATGACTTTATGTGTAGCCCCCACCCATGAAAATGACTTCAGTACTTATTTAAGTGGCAAAAGATTTTCTTATATAAATCAGACTTGAATTGATCCGTATAATCTCTAGCAGCCATTTATTGATATAGTTAAATATTAGTCTTTTCATAACTAATCCCACTCTCCGATGTTAACCTAACTTATCTTTGCATATACAGGATGTCCCGAAAGTTACTATGCCTTGAAGTACATGTAGGTCGTAGCAGATCTTCCTACAACATATGTTGGAAATGTCCCCCACGAGTCTGGAGACTATCTAGATTCTAGAAACACCTATTCATGTCATATCATGTGAAAAGGCTTATCCAGACTAAATATTTAGTTTTATTCAGTTTGGATAATACTACTAGCTAATAAACTTGGTTATCTAGAGCAATAGAGAAATTATGATATATTTTTATGGATTATCAAATACTTAATTACTCACTAATAAAAATTGTCAATAGCTCTGTGGTTTTTCTTACTACCTATTCGGGTTATACACTTATGCACTAATTACATCAATGGCTTAGGAATGAATAAGAATAAATTTATAGAAAGTGCACCCACATTTTCCTGGAGATAGAAATAAAGTGGGATACCATCTAGGAAAAACTACCCTTAGTACACCCGACCGGGATCGATCAGCAATTTTCCCGTCATCGCTAGTCTAATATTTTGCGATAGTAGTGCCTTAAGCCATGCGGCCACTGAAGTAGGTGTACATTTGTAGAATAATTAAAACATATATATATTAAAGCATAACATTTGATACTAAATATAAAGTAATTTCTTGTCGAGTATAACATTTTATCCTGTCCTCCCACAGAATCACATGACCTACGAAATAATTACATTAATGAATTAGCATATAATTTCAAATATTTATATAAAATAATCAATTGACCATTCTCACGTTTAAACCGCTTGCTCACCTATACGGTTAGTTTGAGTGGTGTTGGCAGAACAGTTCTGGGATGAGAGTTTTCACCCGGAAGGTTGGGGATCGATCCCCGAGAGAAAGAGACAGAGAGAGAGAGATTTAATCTTCACCTTCATCCATGTCACAGCTGGTATACTTCCTATAAATCTGCCAATTTCATCCATTCTATTGGGTCATTTTCAAACTGTGCTCCTTAGGCTCCACCATAGTTACCTCAGGATACGTAAAGCAAATCTAAAATATTGAAAAATTATTTTTTACACTATGAAATAGCATTGATAATTGGAACTATCAATTTTTTCAAATCTAAATAAAGGATAGTTGCCAAAGGTGAAACTAAAACAAGTTTTTTTTTAAATTTTACTTAGCACCGCGTCTTACTAACCGTTCGGGCTATACTCTTAAGTACTTTTTACGCTAATGGATAAGAAATTGGGAAGGTTGAATTTAAAGGACGTGAACCCGCATTTGCGTGTAGAGAGAGTGGAAAACCATGTAGGAAAAACCACCCCCAGTTCACCCGACCAAGAGTCGAGCCTTAAACCATGTAGGAAAAACCACCCCCAGTTCACCCGACCAAGATTCGAGCCTCGATCTCCCCGTCCTCAGAAGTCGAGCTCAACACGACTAGCGCGTTGGCTAACTACGCCACCGAGGCGGGTAAAACAAGTATTGTTTTCCGTTTATTTTATACTTATAAAATTTAGATGTCGTTATTGAATATTCATAATTTTACTCTACGGTACAAAATTTAATGAGGGTTACATCGTGCAAGGGCTTCTTAAGTAAAAAAAAATCTTCATGATCCCTGTCTTTGGATGTAAAGTTAAAATCATGAGAGTAAGAACTGGCATTAGAATATCGTAATAAAAACAAACCAAAGTGAAACATACAATTCCTTAAGTGATCTGATGAATTGTATGATCAATTAACGATTATTTTTACTTCTTAACGAGAGTTAAAAAGATGCCAACGATTTGTTCTATGGTCTTCCATATCTCCAAAATTTCTGGAAAATCAAAAAAGAGCACACTGAATTATGAATATACATATTACTATCGAAACATTATTATTATTATTATTATTATTATTAGCACCGCGTCTTACTACCCGTTCGGGTTATACGCACTTACGCTAATGTGTAATGGTAGGGTGATTGTGAGATGAAATGGAGGACCTACAGTTTAACGTGGGATCCGAACCACGGTGGAGGCCTGGCATTCCCCACACTCACAAGATGTATTGTCAGAGGTGAAGGAAGGGTTTGGTAATCAGATAAATCCGTGCCGGGACCGAGGATTGAACCCCGGACCCCCAGCACAGAAGTCTGACACCTTACCCCTAGACCGCCAGGTCACCGACAACTACTATCGAAACAAATGTGCACCAAACAGTTTTTTTTCCTTTAAAAAAATAATAATCAAACAGTCAATATTACAGTGAACGCTCTGTATCTTGTGCACGTCTTGAAAAACCTTTTAGAGAATATTAAAATGTATCGTAGAGTACCCAACATTAACAGACGTTCACTTTATCCAGCATCCAAATGTCTAAATATACTTCATCTGTCAAACTTTGAAACATTTTGTATATATGTATGGGATGGATCGTGTATCGTTTATCTTTTTTTTTAACTGTTAGGCATACTTTTTTAAACGCCAGTCGCAAAATACATATTCCTTCCCTTACAGTTATTTCATCATACGAATAAGCTTGTAACAACTGAAATGAGGGATCTTATTTTATTTGGTTGTCATTAATGTGAATGTCTGACCTCTAATACCGGTGAGGTATGCTAGTTCTGTTTTATACTAATGATTTTCAGGTTAAGTTTTCTAAAACTTTATCACCACGAATTCAGTTGCATTTAATTGATACACCCTTCTCATTCCTATCCCTTACATTTAGTCGTTAATGTACATTGCGTTGAACTTAGGCCTACTAACGAATAAAATAAATGATACCAAACAAGCGTACACACTTTCTAATATAGTATAATGTGTTCAAAAAAAATCATCATCCGTTAACTAACCCCAAATTGATTTATAAAACAATCCCCAGATACCCATTTTAATCAAAATCATCAAAACAATTTTTTAAATATTTCTAAAATCAGCTAAGAGTAAGTTACCTTTAAATAATATTTTCTCCATGGAAAACATACCCCAGATATTCATAAAACTGCCATAGATATTTTCAAAATTGTTTAAATTTCCAGGATTTAAAAAAAAAAAATATTTTAAATTTTTTGTTTCTATAAAATACCCTTATTTTTAGGACTTGAATCTAAATCACGGTTTGGTCTTAAGGTATGATAATATAACATTTAAATACCAATTTTGAAATGATACCCAATAAACCGTTTATTTTGTACCACGTTTACAGGAAGAAGTGAGGATGGACATACTTGTGAGATCTATTTAAAAACTTAATTTATACCTCTGTAGGTGACCTGGTGGTCTAGGGGTAAGGTGTCAGACTTCTGTGCTGGCGGCCGGGGTTCAATCCTCGGTCCCGGCACAGATTTATCTGATTACCAAACCCTTCACTCACCTCTGACAAGATATCTTGTGAATGTGAGGAATGCCAGGCCTCCACCGTGGTTCGGATTCCACGTTAAGCTGTAGGTCCTACATTTCATCTCACAATCAACATACCATTACACATTAGCGTTAGTGCGTATAACCCAAACGGGTAGTAAGACGTGGTGCTAATAATAATAATAATAATATACCTCTGTATATTACCATGTTACGAGGTAGCAAGCTCGCCTTGCCGGTTTCCACTATGGCGCAACTTATAAGATAGGGCCATAGTGGGACCCGTTGAGGCAAGACCGCTATTGTTCATTGTGTGATATCATCATCAACTGTTTCTAGACTGTGACTGGGTCACTTTAGTACAATGCCTCCATCTTCATCCTCTAATTACTGCCATTATTCTACTCTCACTTGCACTGTTTCTGTTATCTGCTCCTACTATATCTTTATTGGCTTCCCTTGCGGTATTTTTCCTACAAACTTAATTTCTATAATTTTCTTTGGCATCCTCTTCTTCTCTATCCTCGTTTCATGACCATACCAACTCAGTGTTGCTTGCTTTAATATCTCACGTACTCCCTGCACCCCGAATCGTTCCCGGATAACTTGATTCATAGTCTTATTTCTCATAATAAACAGAAAGAATTAACTTGATACCAAAATAGATTTTTACTTTCTCACAACCTCTCAGAGATAAAAGGTATCGTGAGGTGTCTAAGAAAAATCGAAATCTATTTTGCGATGGATGTCGACGTTTCGTGACTCCTTGATACAGAAAGGGTGGTATTTACGATGCTGTCTGTCTGTGTCATATTACCGATTTGGATAAAACTTAGTATTGAGGGTTTTTATAATAATCCTACGAGGGAGTTTTTTTGAATTAGCTATCTAACCTTAAAATTAAGGGTACATAGGGGCGAAAAGAGAAAAAATCTTTCTCAAAATCCGCTATAATGATTTTGATTAAAATTGTTTAACATTACTCATCTTCCCATGAAAATGACCTCAAGGACACTTTACATAAGCTTAAATTTCCAATTTTGATAACATCTTCGTTACTCTTTGATGTATGAAATAACTTAGCACTACAAATATGTAGGACTCTTATAAATAAACATCGTTTATTTGAAATAATATATTATAAAATAAATGTTTTGTGAGCTATAGTCAAATCCAAATTATTTTAAATAAAGCTGTGTGAAATAGGGAGTTCAAAACGCACAAAAAAATGTGTTTGTATAACAGTGTATATTATTTAATGGATAAGCTTTGGTGGAATGCAATGTTCATATTTCCCCATCATGTTTATATAAAATATAAACATAAATATAAAAATATAAATATATATTACACGTTAAGTATAACTTGCTTTGCTCACTGGGGGCTCCACTCCCAGATCCCTAGTCAGTTTTTTTTGCAAGTGGATGTAAACTGATGTAGTTCCAGAGCCGTTTTTTGATAGTTCTTACCATTTAGCCACAAGAGACCTCCAAAGAAAGGTCCGCACTGACTTTAAAGTTGCTCCTCCATTTTGATTTTTTTTCGAGAGTTAAAAATGGTTTTTAAAGACTTTTTGGAAATTTTCCGTCGGTTACATGCTAGAAGATATAAGTTTGCCAAATTTCAAGTTTCTAGCTCATCTGGAAGTGGGTGAACATTAATGTAAGTGAATGAGTCAGCCGTGTGGCTTTATAGTAGTATAATTAGCATACAGGAGCGAAAATGAATATGAGAGAGAAAGTCTTTGCGATACATAATATCATTTACTTGTTATTAAAACACAAATATACTGTTTACCTATATGTCTTAAATTTCCAATTTTGATAACATCTTCGTTACTCTTTGATGTATGAAATAACTTAGCACTACAAATATGTAGGACTCTTATAAATAAACATCGTTTATTTGAAATAATATATTATAAAATAAATGTTTTGTGAGCTATAGTCAAATCCAAATTATTTTAAATAAAGCTGTGTGAAATAGGGAGTTCAAAACGCACAAAAAAATGTGTTTGTATAACAGTGTATATTATTTAATGGATAAGCTTTGGTGGAATGCAATGTTCATATTTCCCCATCATGTTTATATAAAATATAAACATAAATATAAAAATATAAATATATATTACACGTTAAGTATAACTTGCTTTGCTCACTGGGGGCTCCACTCCCAGATCCCTAGTCAGTTTTTTTTGCAAGTGGATGTAAACTGATGTAGTTCCAGAGCCGTTTTTTGATAGTTCTTACCATTTAGCCACAAGAGACCTCCAAAGAAAGGTCCGCACTGACTTTAAAGTTGCTCCTCCATTTTGATTTTTTTTCGAGAGTTAAAAATGGTTTTTAAAGACTTTTTGGAAATTTTCCGTCGGTTACATGCTAGAAGATATAAGTTTGCCAAATTTCAAGTTTCTAGCTCATCTGGAAGTGGGTGAACATTAATGTAAGTGAATGAGTCAGCCGTGTGGCTTTATAGTAGTATAATTAGCATACAGGAGCGAAAATGAATATGAGAGAGAAAGTCTTTGCGATACATAATATCATTTACTTGTTATTAAAACACAAATATACTGTTTACCTATATGTCTTATAAACTTAGATTTTTTTTCTAATAACACTTTTTAGTTCAAAGTTAGAAAAATTCTTATTTCTATACATGTCTAAATTTTGAAATACAGCTAGCATGGTGGTACTTTGAGGGGCTATTTCCCCCTCTTCCATTATTATCGACTTTAATCTCTTTATAATTGGCGGGAGAAATTAACTGTTTTTACGGATACATCTCTATTTGGATATATTGTTAAATAAAATCAAATAGGGTTGAATGTTTTTCAGATATCTTTGAAATAAATATGTGATAATGTCGTTCTGTCAGGGTATAGATTCAACCTTTAACTTGTAAATATTAATTTTGTAGGTCGCCAAAACTATGTAGATACAGCTAAATCACTGAACACATCCAATGTTTATATTTATAATCATTGAAAATCCTTATTTATAGTCCTTGTTTAGTTTATCGACGTATACAACCACGTTGATGTATACTCATATATCCTAAACCTCTTTCATTTATATTCTAAAATTGATTTATAGCGCCGATGTGCTCGAAGTTTTGGTTATAGTTTTCAATTTTCTACCATTTTATCTAAAAAAGGATACAACACAGTTTAGGAAGGCTCTAACTTTATTTTTTTGCGAGAAAAGAGATGATTTACATCTAATACTGTGTACAAAGACGTCCAGTTTATCTCAGCCATTCGTTATAAATGTGAACGCCTCTTTGATGCGTCGGTTTGGAGGCCAAATGCCTGCCCCAGTTCCCTCGTGGCAGTTCCGCCTTCTTCTGTATTATACTAGCGACAAGGTCGTAACCTAGTTCAGGGGGATCCTCCAAGTGAGGTGAATGTTGTGAGGTCCGGCCCGGCGGCCAGGTTTAGGGGGCGAGAGGACTAGCGAGCTGTGTGTTGCCATGGCGACCGGACGGCAGGACCACGCATGCGCCTGGATGGGAGGGAGAGCTCGGTGCTGCTGCTAGTAGCCCCAGCTACAAGTCCTGCTGGCTGGAGGGGCTGTGTCCAAGTCGTGCTGTCGCTCAAAGCGGACACATTTTTTTTATACACCTTTGCTTTCGTTCCCGATGGGACTTTTTGGGAACTGCCGTGGACGAGGAAAAAAGGTTTTGGCCAACGGATTGGGTGTCTTAGAGGACGTCGAGAGAATTATTTTTGTCGGTTGAAAACCTGTGATTTCGTATGAATCAAACGTGAAGTCGTGCGGAAGTTTGAGGATCCGAATAACATTCAAATACGTGACAATATTATTCTGTTTGTTGATAAGATATTTTATGTTCACGTCATAGAATGATTCGTAAGCTTAGTTAAATACCATACATTTCTTGATAGCGCACAATAAAATCAATAGATTTTAAAATAACAATCCAACTAAACGCTAATTACACCATAAAATCAATTTTAAATATCAGTGGCTTTATTAAAAATAAAATTGAACTGGTTTTAAACCTCTCAAGCACGTTTTCATTTGAGACTTTTGTTAATTTCATTTATCAAACTATATATTCTCAGTTTAGAGAGCAACTGAAAGTAATATGGAGGAAGAAGAATTCAGTAAAGTGCCTCGGACAATATCTCCTGTAAGTAAAATGTCTTGCTATGTGCTGCTTTTGAACGTCCTCATTGTTGTGGGAATAATGGTCGTGGTGTACATGAGGTGTTCGTCATGGATCAAGATACATCAGGACGTTATCGAGCGTCGTTTCTGAGCGTCGACGTGGGTCGTCAGAGCTTGCGGGCAGGGCGTCGGACGAGGTTCGGATGGCTATCGGGCCCGACACTAATTCTTCAAGGATATCGTCGGAAAAGCCCCAGATACGAACTCATGATATAGTCCCGAGGAAGGCGATACCGGTTGCTCCTTTTCTCTCTTCCTCTTTCGTCGTAATCATCTTTGATATCCTTACATTCTTACGGTTTTGTTTTTGCTGTCAATCTTTGTCTTTATTTATATATCCTTCTTGATACCTTCTAATACGCTTTGTGACCAGTATCAGCTTTCCCTGATGTTAAGTGTATAATTGTATAATATCCTTAAAATTAGTACTTGAATCCAGCAATTCAGTGTTTCCATTAAATAATTAAGTTTTATAATACATTGATTTGTTGACACGGTTAACCATCAATAAAACAAGTTCAAGTTTCTATTCATATTAGCTTCAAAGCTAGTTCTTCAATCTATAATTTGAATGTCTGTCCTCCCAATGACAGAATTCAAGTCTTACTCATTATTAAACAGTAATTAATCTTACTAACGCCACGTCACCAAAACTTCACATTCCAGAAAGTATATATCGCCTCAAGAAAACTGGTATTAGATCAGGTTATCATGAAGAAGATTAAAGAGACCGACACGGTCTAAACATCCAATAATCAAAGAACAGTGGAAAGAAAACCCACCGCAAATTAAGGGCTTTAGGACGTCTTGACTATGGTTAGGCAAGTCCGGGTCGCGGTACTGGTTGCCGTAACCATGGTGACTATCTGCTTGGGCGTGACCAACAGTTCCTCCCCGGTGAGGGTTCGACAAGTGGCCACCTGGCGCGGCGGCAGCAGCACAGTCGCCCTCACGTCCACGCACAACAAACAAAACAAACCGGACTCTCAAATCTCCGTCGGCCTGCTCGTCCCTTACACCAATTTCGGCGTCCGCGAGTACATCCGTGCCATCAACAATGCCGTGGGGAGCCTGTACAAGTCCAGAGGTCCCAAGCTCGACTCCCTCAAGAAGTACCATTTTAACCAGAACAATGTTTACAGTGATATGATGCAGCTGACTCCAAGCCCGACAGGTTCGTAGTTTCTTAGAGATAGTAAGCAGAGCTCTTCTTTCCTCTTCAGACTGAGTGGTTTTTGCTTGACATCTTCTGAATACACTCTTCAATAATAATAATAATAAAGCCGTTCTGGGCTACATTAATCTACAACTTAGTCTGAGGAAAGATTAGTCTGTACTACTGTACTGTTGACCAGGGGACGCCTGAATGTACTAATCGTAAATCCTTTCCATGGAGGCTCTTTACATGTCCCGATGAGGTGAGGGGATGATGAAAGTTAATATGACGGGGTGAAGCTAATAAAGATCTGAACCTAACTTAATCCTAATTAACCAAACACTGGTGACCATGGGAATAATTTCTCTTTCGACCAATGATCACAATACCATGAGGCTAGCCCACTTTAGTTACATTACTTTTTTTTTACACCCGTTACTGTTTTCAGACATAAGTTTTTTATTCAAGACATATATTTTTCACCAACGGCTTGCTAGGCTTGTCATAGCTTCATATGCCCTATAATCTTACTTAAGACTAGTACTGGCACAACCTCCAGTCCCCTGGACGTTAATTTATCACATTTCATCAGATATACATTTTCTGCTCATGCCTGGAATCGAACCCGGGACCCTTAGCTCAGTAGACTGACACGTTAACACCTAGGCTAAGGGGTTACAATACCTACTTGGTTAACCAATTTGCACATGGACCAAACGCCAAGAGCATGTCTCCCTAAATTTGTAGTTTTCTAAGTGCTTGAATGATATTACGTTATAATGATAGATATTCAGTAGTTTAAAATAATCATGGTAAATTACTTACATCTTTGATTGATTAATAACTATAAAATAAATATTATAGTATAGTATAGCTAGTATCAATCACTTATATCACTGTTACTGGTGTCACTCTCACTGGTATCAATGGGATAACTAGTGTCACTGTCGCTGGTGTCAATTGGATCCCTTGTGTCATTGTCGCTGGTGTCAATGGGATAACTTGTGTCACTGTCACTTGTATCAATGGGATCACTTGTGTCACTGTCACTGGTGTCAATGGGTTTACTTGTGTCACTTTCACTGGTGTCAATGGGATAACTTGTGTCACTGGTGTCAATGGGTTTACTTGTGTCACTTTCACTGGTGTAAATGGGATAACTTGTGTCACTGGTGTCAATGGGTTTACTTGTGTCACTTTCACTGGTGTCAATGGGTTTACTGGTGTCTCTGGGACTGGTACCAGTGTAATCACTAGTGTCATTCTTGTAACTGTTGGATGGAGTCATCAATTAATATGGCAATGGTGTCATTGTAATGATATGAGTTACTGGTGTCTCTGGGACTGGTACCAGTGTAATCACTAGTGTCATTCTTGTAACTGTTGGATGGAGTCATCAATCAATATGGCAATGGTGTCATTGTAATGATATGAGTTACTGGTGTCTCTGGGACTGGTACCAGTGTAATCACTAGTGTCATTCTTGTAACTGTTGGATGGAGTCATCAATCAATATGGCAATGGTGTCATTGTAATGATATGAGTTACTGGTGTCTCTGGGACTGGTACCAGTGTAATCACTAGTGTCATTCTTGTAACTGTTGGATGGAGTCATCAATCAATATGGCAATGGTGTCATTGTAATGATATGAGTTACTGGTGTCTCTGGGACTGGTACCAGTGTAATCACTAGTGTCATTCTTGTAACTGTTGGATGGAGTCATCAATCAATATGGCAATGGTGTCATTGTAATGATATGAGTTACTGGTGTCTCTGGGACTGGTACCAGTGTAATCACTAGTGTCATTCTTGTAACTGTTGGATGGAGTCATCAATCAATATGGCAATGGTGTCATTGTAATGATATGAGTTACTGGTGTCTCTGGGACTGGTACCAGTGTAATCACTAGTGTCATTCTTGTAACTGTTGGATGGAGTCATCAATCAATATGGCAATGGTGTCATTGTAATGATATGAGTTACTGGTGTCACTGTTGTCATAATGGTTCGCCACGAGAACGGAGCTAGGAGCATTGTTTATATGCGTTCACTTCCCTCTGCTGAAATACAGGCCATTTAGTACTTGATATAACCGACAAAAGTTTTACTGCCGGTTAACACGCCCATCCAACCGTTCAGACGAAACAGATTGGATGATCTGTTTGGGTAATATCTCCATCCATACGCAAACGGATCTCTTAAGATGATAAATCCTACGTCAGTGCCAATATTACACAACTAATATTAACTTTGAGTATGTCAATAAGGTACGAATGAAATATAATATAGTCCCCCCCCCCACCTTCAATTCCATGTGATAATACATACAGTAGCACTTAGATTAATCCGTTCATATTTTATTAATTTGAGGTATTTAAAGTGCACTTTCTGAACCAACTGATTATACAAGTTCGCCATAGTTTCTATGAGCTAAAGCGAAAGTGCTTACCAATTTTACATCGACAGGTATTTTCATATACCTACTAGGGTTAGTTCTACATTTCACGATTGATATGGGACAGATGGATTTACTTCTCCTCCAAAATAAGTTGTGCTACGGATTTTAATCGCTCAAGAAAAATCCGTCGACCTAGGCTGGGTTTGAACCCACGAACATTGGGTCTTGAAACGAGCATTTTAACCCCAAAACCATCAAGGTCGACAAGCCGTTAATAAAATTGATGTCAAGCCTGGTCGCCAAACACATGTCTATGAATATGTGTGGTCAAAGATTAATGTGAGGTTGAAAAGAACTTGAGTTATGGTCTGTATTTTTATTTAAAAAAAATACTTTGATTAAAACTAAGATATACTATTGCTTTAGTAGAAAGATTTAGTTCAATCTGTTGGACCCAATCCGATAGTTGTTTAATATTCATCATGAGCATAGCCGCATTTGACGAGACACATTTTTAATTATGCTCATCATAATTATTTAAAAACTGTTGGGACCCACCTCAATGGCCACGGAGTCAATCGCACTACTCTGACAGTAGACTAGAATGTTGATGATGGGGGGATCAAGGCTCGAATCTCGGTTGGATGTACTGAGGATGGATTTCCAAAATGGTTTTACAATCTCCCTACACGCAAATGCGGATACACTTCCTTTAATTTAACCTTCCTAATCCGTAAGACCATTAGCGTAATTAGTATTATTATTATTTAGCACCACGTCTTACTACCCGTTTGGGGTTATACGCTTTAAGTACTAATTACGCTAATGGATTAGGAATTGGGAAGAATGAATTAGAGGAAGTGAACCCGCATTTGCGTGGAGGGGGAGTGGAAAATCATTTAGGAAAAACCACCCCCGGTTCACCCGACCGAGATTCGAACCTCGATCTCCCCGTAGTCAGCAGTCGAGCTCAACACGACAAGCGCGTTAGCCAACTACACCAACGATACGTTTTTAAAAATAAAATCTATATTAAGATAAGGATTAGAGAACGCGAGTAAAGGGAAGTATTTTACAGTTTTTATAGCATATTTCTTTTGCCAAAATATGCTATATATTATTTATGTTGTCAACATCCCTTTTTTTCTACTAATACAAAGCCTACAGCGATGAATAAGTTATCAGTGGATAGGATTTTTTTTACCAATTTTTGACATAGCACACTCAGTTTATGTTAAAATACATTGTTTAAAATTTAAATTAAAAGAAAAATCTAACAATACTTTAGTATAAATTAACGAAAATAAACTTTCTTTGATATTTTGTGTATTCACTTCGCTGAGTATCTAATTTCAACAATCCAACAATAGACTAAATCCTTTTTTTTGGGGAGGGGGGGAGGGGGGGAGAGGGGGAGGTTGAATGTGAGAAAGCTTCGCAAGGATTTACTAGTATAAAATATTGCTCTAGTAAAAACATAGATTTTAAATCTTCTTCTGTTAATATCAAAAGTTGCTGAATATCTGTCATGAGCATATTTAGTTAGATTAGAAACTTTTTAAATGAAGAGAAAAGTTTTCATTAAATTCCAAGACACTCTTTACAGATATTAATAAATGTTGATATCACCCTGTGAAGAAAATTAAATTCTATGTTTTTACTGGAGCATTATTTTATTTATTTTGACAAAAAAAAAGTGTTTATATAAAAACTGTAAAAATATTTATCTTTTCTCGCATACTCTTTCAGTCCATCTTAAACTTGTATTTTGTAGTTCACTATAATATCAAGTAAAATAACCTTACTGTGGATGTAATTAATAATAGCAATATACTATAATAATAATAATAGAATGTCTTGGACCTAGAATTCTTTGGTCCTTGTTTTAAGGTTTTTTTTTAGAAGGGAATGTGAGTTTTCCAAAATAAAAAATACTTCTTCAATAGATACGTCTAATTTAAATTTCTACACAAATTAATCTCAACAGTTTTTTCTTTCTTTGTCTCATGTCTAACTATCCTTATGAATTATACGCTTATGTACTAATTACGACCCACCTCGGTGGCGTAGTTAGCTAACGCGCTTGTCGTGTTGAGCTCGACTGCTGAGGACGGGGAGATCGAGGTTCGAATCTCGGTCGGGTGAACTGGGGCTGGTTTTTCCTGAATGGTGTTCCACTCTTCCTCCACGTGAATGCGGGCTCACTTCCTCTAATTCAACATTCAAAATTCCTAATCTATTAGCGTAATTAGTACTTAAAGCGTATAACCCGAACGGGTAGTAAGATGCGGTGCTAAATAATAATAATAATAATTTTAAAAAATCATCGTTTAGTAGCAGTAATTATATACATTATAAAACATTTTTCTAATAATTTATGATTATAACTCAAGCGCTATGAATACCGTAATCCACACAGCATCTCAAGATATCTCTGTTTCCGTATATTTCCCCTCTTCTTTTTATTTAACCCCTCTCACTCTACCTGTATTAAGCAGAAAACGGGAGGGAAAGACGAACGGGGGGACATTGAATTTCCTCTTCATTTCCTCACTAAGTCGATATATTTGCACCGACTGAAACTGTACTTCCAACGAACTGGGATAGTATTGAAACGCGCCGCTCTGAAATGACATAAATGGCTTCTATACAGGAGATCATCATTTATTAAAGCCAAACCCAGCGCCACACGCTATTTTGAAGCCAGGCATTGTTCGGTGTCCAGTTTTAAAAAGCTTATAAAAAAATGAAGCGATATAACAATTTTATGAAATCTGGGTCAACGCTAGTACTGGTGAAAGGAGTGGTATTTCTTTTGTTGGTGTGAACACACTGGGGATCTTTAGTGAATAAAAAAAGAGGAGTTGATATGTTAGCTAACAAAAGCTTGATATATTTTGTTTAAAATATATTTTTACTTCATCATATATTTATATAATTAATATATATATAACCTATTCTTTTGAGGTTGTATTAGAAATGGTAACCGAAACAGTATTAGGTATTTGTAATTGTTTATATCATAATTATATTACACGCTAACTATGTTTATGAACATATACATCTAAAAATTAAAAGTACTAATGCGTTCAAAAAACACACATACACAATACACATATACATTTATATACATACACATACACTTACATAAATATTCCTGTTGCTAAGCAAACTTTCGTTGATTGCGATTAGTAAATGAACAACTATCCGTTCGGTATTATACGCCTATGTATTAATTCTACTAAAATTGTAGGGGTAAGGAAGGTTTAATTTATAGGAAGTGCGTGCGTTGCGTGGAAAACCATGTTGGAAAAACAATCTTCAGTACACATGACCTAGATTCGAACCTCTATTTACCTAACATCGGTAGTCTAGTCTACTGCGAGAGCGGTGCATTAGACCAGGCGGCCACCGAAGCCGGTGTTAAGTTGTTTTGTATCTCAACATAGTTGCGGAGATATGATCGAAATTAGAGGTATCTGCATATGGAAAGTACCCCAAAGTAATTTTCTCGGGAAAAATTGCTGTGCCATATTGTTATTAATCTTAAACAATTTGTTGGTACGATTTTTGATCAAAATCGTCAAAGTGGATCCGGATAATTTTTCTTCTCTTTACACCCTTTAAGTAAGCTACCCTTAATATTAGGGTAAAATGACTAATTCTAAAAAAAATCCTCTGGGTAGCTTTATGAAAACCCTAAATACCAGATTTTAGCCTGATTAGTTACATTATTTAAGTTATGGGCAGAGATAAAAACACACATACAGAAAGAGTAAATTATCATGAAAACAAATTGTTTGGGTTCAGGAGTTCATAAAAATTAACAGTCTTCAAAATTTAGAATAAGATTTTTTTTAACTATCCCAATACTTCCTCTCTCTGAAGGGCCGAAAGAAAGTAAAAATAATAGTTTTATTTTAATATCACCTATAATTTAAATGTAATTATCACTTCAATAGTGTTAACATAAAACTACAAACGTGCTCTTTTAAAGTAAATATATATAATGATTAAGTTGAATTTAGTGGTAATTTATACACATTTTTCTGAACTGGGAGTGATAAAATAGAATTTCCAACCTTACTTTTACAGGGAGACCAGAATATGTTAGACTGGCGTTAATTATTTGTTATTCCATCACATTTATTACTATAATAGTTTTAAACACATACATTTTGAAGATAGATAATATTGAAAATGATACTAAATTTATCATAAAGGCAAACTATTAGAGACCCGATTCGGTGGCTACAAGGTCTAATGCGCTATTCTCACAGTGAAATAGACTGACTTTGAGGGGGAGATCGAGGATTGAATCTCAGTTGGGTGAACTGAAAGTGTTTCCCCCCCAAAAAAAAAAAGTTTTTCACTCTCCCTTTACGAAAATGTGGGTATACTCCCTCTAAATATAACCTTACTAATCCCTAAAAATGTGTACTGAGTGTTTCCCCACCCAAAAAAAATTGTTTTTCACTCTTCCTTCACGCAAATGTGGGTATAATTCCTCTAAATATAGCCTTAATAATCCCTAAAACCATAAGCGTAATTAGTACATGATGGAATAACCCAAACTGGTAGTGAGACGCGGTGATAAAAACACTTTTATCGATAAAAACCATTCTAATATTATCTGTTTAGCTAAACTACTATTTTAAATGCACTCACGCCTACATGCGTAACACACTCATCTCCTAATTATCTCTCACCGAAATTTTAACAGTCAGTTTACCGTAGGGAAGCTACTTAATTAGCGAAACGGGGAGAGCAAATTGCAAGAGCCCACTAAAATGCTTTAGTTGGAGGTTTTAACAACAACGGACAGTACCTCTCGCTCTGCTCATCGTGTAGACAATAGGCATGGTTACACATCCCGAGGAAAATGATGACATTTGTAATTCTTAAGAAATAAAATATGTTATTATCATCTTTGTTTTAAACCTTTCTCGGTGGATGAATTATTCACGGAATGAAAATTGACTCGAGGGTTTGGGAATGGATTGTAGTAGAAAAAAATTAAAGCAGTTGCATCAGTGGATTCTTTTAATACACCACTTCTTACTTGTTTTCATGGGTATTCTCATTTATTTAGAATAATGAGATTGAGGTGAGAAAGTTAATTATAATTTATAGCAAATGTATATGCATTCGAATTTCAGTGGGATGTATGTTATAGCACTTAGACGCTTTGAAGACGTTTAGAAATAACGCGTTATTTAAGAAGTTGTTTTAATATCGTTTAGTATTGTTTACAACAAAATGTAGGAGAAAATCATCATCATGTTTCTGAAGAGTTAAAATGTTTAATGTTTGAGTTAAAAAAGCGATGGTTAAAGCGAAAATCTGTATTTTTGAGATCAAAGCAAAGTTTGTTTTGATCAGTTAGAACAGAGAATTTTAAAATAATGCGGGATTGTTTTATAGGGTCTTATGAAAGTTATACAAAATTTTACAAACCATTTTGACTCAAAATTGAAAAATTTTAACTGGTCATAATTTCGTCCTACATTTTAATGAAAAAAATATTTACAAAAATATCAAACCTTTTCATAAATAATAGGGCACTTCTAAACGCCTGAAAAGATTTTCAGTGATCCAACATGCATACCTCATAAGGATAATTAATGGAATACCATTTAGGACAAACCACTATAGGTACACTTGGCTGGGATTCAAACCCTAACAGACATGACAATGGAAAACTAAATTGGAAAATTATTATTATTATTATTATTATTATTATTATTGGCACCGCGTCTTACTACCCGTTCGGGTTATACGCACTTACGCTAATGTATAATGGTAGGGTAATTGTGAGATGGTATGGAGGACCTACAGTTTAACGTGGAATCCGAACCACGGTGGAGGCCTGGCATTCCTCACATTAACAAGATGTCTTGTCAGAGGTGAAGGAAGGGATTGGTTATCAGATAAATCTTTGCCGGGACCGGGGATCGAACCCCGGCCGCCAGCATAGAAGTCTGACACCTTACCCCTAGACCACCAGGTCACCTAAATTGGAAAAGATTTTAATATATACTGCGTGTACAACTATGTGGGAAATATATATTTAAAGGGGGCCGGAAAGCAGCTAGATCATGTAAATAACATATTTTATATTTAAATTTACGCTAGGATTCTTTTAGTTATTTTATATTTGCAATATTATAGTAATAATAATATAATTATAATAAAAACAATATTGATATTAACATTAAACGCGCGTCTGGGCTACATCATTCGTAGCTCAGTAGCAGAAATATTCGCCGGTAGTAATATACCGTTGTCCAGGGGACGCCAGAATGTACTAAACTTGCATCCTTTCCATGGAGGCTCTTTCCATGTCCCGATGAGATGAGGGGGTGATGGTGATAGTGAGTATGAGGGTGTGAAACCAGTGGAAACACTTAAACCCAATTAACCATACCTGGTTACCGTTGGGGTAATTCCACTTTCGGGGGAAAAATAGCCATTAGATCAGCCTGGATTCGAAACCGGGACACCTATGCTCGTAGCTAGATGCACTTACCACTAAACCACGGGGTCGATTAACAATAGCCACGATACGTGGTTTTCCTGATTAATACATTATTGCGAACAAATTTTAATTCCTCTAAACGTGACGCATGCCAATTCAATCACCCCTAATCTTCTCTAGAGGAATTCTTGTGTGCAAGACTTGGCTAATTTTGATTGTGATATTCTGTGTAAATTATTTGATCTTTATAATGAAGCATTACTATTTACAATGCACTTTATAAATTAGTTATATTAAATCAAAATACTGATTGTTCGTTTGTTTTTACTTGTTATTACGTATTTTAACATAAGAAATCAGATGATTTTTTCATTAAAATGTATCAAATCTTAAACAAAAATCAATCTTAAGAAAGCAAAGAGACAGCTGTGTAGTATAAAACACTGAATTTAATATTCACTTTGAAGTTGCATGGCACTTTAATTTATGTGATATACTTATAAAATGAACACGATTACTTAAAAGGGCTTCCATTTATAGGACGTAGCCTTCTTGAAATATGATATTTTTAACATTTATGTAGCTTAACTAGATGAAATTTGAAATGTTCAAAGATATCCTTTAAATTTTGATAGAAACTAATGAAAGAAGATGAGCTATATAAACCCTTAGATAGTGGGTGTAAGCTAAGATTAAATTTTATTTTGGTAGATTTGATTTAACTATCTATATAAATAAAACTCTAATTGTGTCTGTAAAGCTGTATGTATAACTGTCCAAAGACTTTTTAATACTTTTCAATGAAAAAGAAAACGGAAATTTGGTGAAATTGAGAAGAAACCACTAAAAAAATAGGCACATTTTTTAAATTTGAAAACTGAACCAAAACAAAAATTATAAAAAATAAAATGTAATTTATTTAATCATTTTAATATGTATACATGCTCTTTACATTTAGAATCAAGAATAACCTAGAATTTAAATTGCAATCTCAACTCCTAAGAGAAATGGCAGATTATATAATACAGTGACCAATGTTTAAAGTTTGATTTATTTGTATTCATATTAGTAAGCAAAAAGTGTTTATTTGCTTAAAGAAATTTTTCCATTAGCTTAAACATTTTTTATTTAATTTGAGTATACAATTACATAACCTATGTACAAACCAAATACTACTCTAATTAAAAGGTAGCTAATACTGAAGAGTAACAAATGACATAACCTTAAAAAATTATGTTTTCTTGTTGGTTTGTGTGTGCGCGTGTGTGTGTGTGTGTGTGTGTGTGTGTGTAGTACTAAAAAGGGCCTATGCATTGGAACTCTCTTAGCAGTGACAAATTGGATGCAAATCCAATCTATACAACAATTTTAGCGGGGTAGTCTCAAGGAAATGTGTGTTTCTCACCAAAATAAGATTTGGCCCTTTTAAACCCCGACATACCTTTAATTTTGACACAAAGGCAGTTCCCAGTTAAATTGGCGTTCTAAATTATTACTTATCAATAAGTCACAAGGTCGAACTGTGGATAGGGTAGTTATTTATAAGCACAAGCCAAATTTCAGCCATGACCAATTTATATGTGGCCTTTTCCAGGGAGTGAAGCTCAACAGAGTTGTTAGAAGGATAAAATCAGGAAAAACTGATCCTGAAACACCTGGAATATTTAAAAAAAATTATAAAGACATTTTGTAATTTATTTACCAAAAATAAAATTAGTATAGTTAATTTGCACTTTAACCAGTACTACACAATATAATTATGTGACAAAATATGTTTTATTACAAGCTAGCCCAACCTAACATAACCTAACCTTTAGTGCATCTACAAATTGAAGGTTTGGTTTGGTAGATTGTGTATTATTTATATCAGTCAGTCATATACAGGCTTAAAAACTAGTATAATATAATATTAAGTACATTAGAACTTGTAAGAAATAATCAATAAGTTATACTCTAAATTTTGATTAGAGAGGACAACAAAAACTCCTAAAATAAAAATAAGAATATAGCTAAACTTTACTTAAGCCTTAACACATTCAGAATGTACTGAAATAAATCCATTTAAAATGTACTCCAAACATATTTTTAATAGGGAAATCTTTTATAATTTAGAATGGATTATATACTGAAACTTCATGAAAGAATTTGTAGAAATCATAGAAATAAATTCCAAAAATAATAAAACCCAACAGCTATCACTAGAGCGTCTATAAACATTACGCTAGTTTTAAACCATCAATTCCCAACACAGATATATCTTAAGGTGCACCAGAAGGGAGCGCAAGTAATTTTATAGTTTTTTTTATCCCATTACATTTTTTGACCAATATAAATCAAATATTTATCCAGTAGCAACCTAGAATTTAGTTTTCTGCAAATGTTAATATCAACAAATCTTGAATATATATAAAGGGTGTCCTGGAATTTTGTCAAAACTTTTTTAATAAAGAGAAAAAGTTTGGACAAAATTTCAGGACTCCCTTGACAGATATTCAAGATCTATAGGTATTAATATATGCAGAAAACTAAACTTTAGGTTGCTACTGGAGAAATATTTGATTTATTTTGGCCCAAAAATTTCAATACTATAAAAACTGTAAAAATACTTGCGCTCCCTTCGGCCGCACCTTAAGGGGCTCACGAATTCACGTAGCTCACAACTCTTTAAAACATGTTACAGTAGCCCCATGGCTTCTTTGGTGCTGACTGACAGCTCACAGCTGACTTCTGACAGTAAAAAATTAGATATATAGCTAAATTTTTACTGCCAAAAGTGAAAGCTACTGAACACATGTCTTTTCAGATCATCTGGTTCAGCGTAGGGATACGTAATTTGGTCTGGTAACTTTTTAAAGCTGTCAACTGTCAGTTGTGATCTGTCAGTCAGCACCAAAGAAGCCATGTGGCTACTGTAGTTTTGATTATGAAAATCTTGTCGTTAAGGCTGTGGCTCAAATATGACTTTACCCACAACATGTGTGTGTGAAAATAGATTTTCTGCAAATATTACTAATATGGCTGGCTACCTATCTATTGAGGATGGAGAACATACATTTAATCGATACGCGATATTTGTACTAATTTCATAGAAAACTAATTTAAACCTGCTTCGGTGCTTAAATGGTCTGAGGGGCCACACTCACAATAAATTAGACCGAAATGAGGGTTGGAATCCTTGTTGGGTGTGATGAGTGGGGTTTTCCCTAAAAAAGGCTTTCCAATATCCTTCAACGTAAATGCAGGTACACTTTATCTAAATTTAAACCTTCTTATACTTAAATGATTAGTTTAATTAGTGTATATGCATATAAACTGGACAAATATTAAGACGTGATACTAAAAAAAATAGGCGAATTTCAATTAATTTAAATTTAGATCGCTGGCACGTTAAGCCAAATCCCTCTGTTTCGATTCACGTGTTCAGGTGTCGTTTTTCAAATTATTTAAATTATTTATAATGTGATTTCCTCCATAATGACATTCCCATAATTACAATGATTTGCAACCAGTGTGTTAATATTCATTGAAATACATTCTTGTTAATATGGCGTTTGCTAACATATTTAAATCGACTAAATTTTATATAGGCCTAATTTTGATAACCCACATTTTTACTATGTGTTTATTCAAATTAACACTCTAATGATATAGGGATAATAAAATAAGCATTTTAAAGGTAATTCACCCACATTTGCATGGAGGGAAAGTGGGAAACCATATAGGAAAAATCACCCTCACCAGACCCGGCTGGTCCTCGAACCCCGATCTTCCCATCTTTAGCAGGTTTGTGTAGCACTAAAGTAACGCCTTTAACCATTTGGCCACTGATGCTGTATTAACACTGAATTGAAAAATTACTCATCTTAATTTAAAAAGTGAGTGATGGGGAATAATGTTTTTATCTATTCAAACGTATTTTTAATTCTTTATCATAAATATTTAAATGCTAATTATCTTTGAAAGTCTTTAAATATATGAAACGGAAAGTGAGGTCTCCTATTTAAGGATTTATATTTAAATTTAATGCCTTTTTTTGTATTTGATTAGACAAACCCTTCCTTCCCCTCTGACAAGACATCTTGTGAATGTGTGGGATACCAGGCCTCCACCGTGGTTCGGATTCCACGTTAAACTGTAGGTCCTCCATTTCATCTCACAATCACCCTACCATTACACATTAGCGTAAGTGCGTATAACCCGAACGGGTAGTAAGACGCGGTGCTAATAATGTAGTTGATTACTTTTTAAATAAAAAATACATTGAGAGTTAGGAAAGTTATATTAACAATTATTTAACTTATTTTGAGACAAATTCAATGATAGACATAAATGAAGTTAAAAAAATATGATGGTCATTCTATTGAGGTTTTATGGACTCTTAAGCTTGTGGGATGAAGTAAAACATACAAACCAAATCCTAACTGTTGAAATGGAGTTTTAAAGATCAGTAAAATTCATGAACCGTATTGGAGTGATTCTGAAATGAGGAAATAAAGAAATAACTGTTATAATAATGTACTAAAAAAAAGCTTTAAAAAATTTCCAATTTATTTTTTCTCACCATTATAAACCAAAAGCTTGATTTGATGTCAGAATACCCGGGAAAAAAAAGTAGCGATAATATTTGAATATGGAACAGTTAGAAACGAGCTTGAGTCATTCTGTAGAGAGCAAGAAGAAGATTAATGGATGATGAAAATTCTCTAATTTATGAAGATAAAAAGTATTGAATCACGAGAAGGTCTCAGTAATTCTAAAGAACACACATGCACCAAGTGGTGGAATACCAAAACTTAATTTTAATTGGATTATCTACAGAAACGCTGGGATGCGTCACAGATGTCCAGAAATTCAGCATTACAGTATTATTTTATTTTTTGTCAGCACCACGTCTTACTACCTATTCAGGTTATATAGGCATATATAATAATGAAGCTAATATGTTAGAGACGAGGAAGGTTGAATTTATAGGAAATGTACCCATGATTGCGCGAAGAGAGAGTGGAAAACCATTTAAGAAAAATACCACCCCTACTACACACGACTTGGATTATAATTCCAATATTATCGTCATTAGCAGTTTAGTCAATTACGTGAATGACACCTTAGACCACGTAGCCACAAAAGCAGGTAATGCTATTTAATAAATAATATGTTATTTAAAAAAAGGGTTTAGTTCACAATGAAGGTAACAGGTAACAACAAATGCCTACAAGATAAAATACCTTACATTTTGAGTTTTAGAATATTTTTATTTTTTAAATTAGCTTGTTTTCAGCATTTCACGTGACATGTCGTAGTTCTAAGATAAACCTTTTTTTAGAACCACACACACATGTATATATATAATTTCCATCATGTAAATAAACTCACATTTGACACAGTCATAATAGAACATTTAAATACACGTGAGTCTTGCTTTAGTGGTTTTCATGCTTCAGAACTGCTATTTTCATAATAAATCACGCATAATCAGGATATTTCCTTTCAAATAGGCAGAAACCTTAAGAAACTGTCTCGCCTTGCGGAAAAAAAACCCTGACTAAATAGTGCTATATGTTAGAGCATTGCAGCCGTTTAGAATCACGCATTATTTAAGATGTTGTTTCATATTTTTTAAATATCGTCTTCAACAAAATGTAGGCTAAAATTGTTAGAAGATTTCTGACCAGTTACAAAATTTAAATTATAAGTTTAAAGTAAAAAAAAACCGTTTACGATGCGTTACGCGAAAATATGTACTTCTAAGATTAAAACAAAACGTAGATCTATCAAATAAAGTCATGTTTTGTTATCAACACAACATAAAGTTTTTAGATAATGTGAGATTACTTTATAGGGTTTTATATAAGCTATCATACAATATTTTGAACGCTTTAGATTGAAAATTTAAACTTTATAATTATTAGCCTCCTTCTAAATTTAGGTGAAAACAACATTAGAAAGTATCAAACCACTTAATCGATAATCCGGTATTTATGAACGTCTACAAAACTTTTTCAGGCATTTACCAAATTGTACCCTCAATACAGCCCTACTCAGACATCACATCATGTAAGTAAAGTAATGAAATTGAAACAGTTTTAACATTTTCAGAAATAAAGTAAAACAAAATTGAAAATACATTATTTTAAAAGGAAAAGGCTTCTAAACTGATCTTTCGCTGTCGTCAAGTAAATAATGCAGAAAACCGGACTTCGATAGGTTTTCAGGACAGAGAATAATCTTGTATCTAGTTTACTAGTTAATTTGTCGTGAGATGAGCTTTTAAGGGGATTATTTATAGTCTTCCCCATCTACCGTCCTTCCTCTCTATACACTTATAACATAATGTTATCACATAGTGGTTTTTGATACTTCATCCAAACAAAATATCTTTACCCTGGAAAGTTAAGCTATAAATAATTTTGAGCTAAACGTGAAAACAGCTATTTGTAACCTCTGAAGTAAAGTACACGGTAAAAAAAAATATATATATATATATATACTAATCAATGGCCTGATTACGCCAAGATTAAGAATATTATATAATTAAATGGATAAAATTGGTAATAATTTAAACTATTTCTCCGAAAATACCATAATATTTTGGTTAAATACTTGGTTCATTTTAAGATACTCAGCTATTAATATAAATAATTATAAGACATATAGGTTAAGTATAACACATATTTTCTTTAATCTCCGCGTCTTGCTACCTGTTCAGGTTATACGCATATGTGATAGTTACTCTAATAAGGTAGGGATGAGGAGGGAAGCATTTTAGAGGTAGTCTACCCATATTTTCGTGGAATGAGAGTGAAAAACTATATAAGAGAACCGAAACCTAGTCTCCCAGTCATCAGCAGGCCAGTCTAACTTGATGGTGATTTCTTAGACCATTCCACCACCGAAGTGGGTAAAATATAGATACAAAACATCTTAATTTTATTGTGTTTTTTTTAGCTCTCCCCCCAAAATAAAACTATTTGGCCCTATAAACTGGTCTGGTCATGTCATAAAAAACGATGTATATTTTACCTTCCTAATCCTATTTCCAGGACAAACTATATTAGACTAGGCCAAAATTATCCATCCAGCCGCTTGTATTATTATTATTATTATTATTATTATTATTATTAGCACCACGTCTTACTGCCCGTNCTAATGTGTAATGGTAGGGTGATTGTGAGATGAAATGGAGGACCTACAGTTTAACGTGGAATCCGAACCACGGTGGAGGCCTGGCATTCCCCACATTCACAAGATGTCTTGTCAGAGGTGAATGAAGGGTTTGGTAATCAGATAAATCTGTGCCGGGACTGAGGATTGAACCCCGACCGCCAGCACAGAAGTCTTGACACCTTACCCCTAGACCGCCAGGTCACCTTTCAGCCACCTGTAGGATAAACCGATATAGCCTGAAGTTTTCAGGCAATACTAGTTTTCATTATTTTTTAACCCATACGATGAATCGAACTTGAACAGGTTTCACCATTCACAGTTCGCACGCAATTGTTGTTAGCTAACCTAACCTAGGTTTGGCCTAATAAAGTTGTAGGCTATACTAATTTATCCTATGAGCTAGGCCAAAATTTCAGGATTAAAGGACTTAGACTAGATTAAACTAGTACATCTTGAGGCTCTTAGGATGTATCGATCCGGCCTAGTCCGATCTAGTTTGTCCTGTAATCGGGTTTGGACGGTAACTATATATATTCTTTTTACCGGAGTATGTTTAATTGAAGGACAGTTCGGTAGTATGTTATTAGGTCTTAGACTATGACGCTCAGTTACAATTACAGCAGATTAATACTTTCGTGTTAAAGTCCACACATCTAATAACAGTTTTTATTATAATCAGCTTTGTAGTCTTGGTAGGTTCTTGTAGAATAAGGCGATACCTACATCTTAAGGACAGAAGGAAATATGGATCAATCACGGGTTGATTATTTAAAAATAATATATTTTTGCTCATCTTATACAAGGTATACGCCTCAGTCTTGAGAAAAATAAATATTTTTGTGATGTTTATTTTTAATTTGCTAAATTTTCATTCAGTGGTAGTAAAATAAATACTTTCCTCGCCACATTAGGCAATATTTTTAAATAATAGCTCACACTTTTGGATTTGTGTGGTTTAAGAAACGGTCATTGTTTTAATAATATATTACTACTTTTTAAAATTAAAAATGTACAATCAAGCATTTTATACTTATTTCAACAATATTTACGGTAGTACAAAGTTTATATTTTAAAATATGTTATCTTGAAAAGGTCTGATTTTATTTATCGAAATAATAATTTGGATAGACTTTGTATAGTTGGACTAAATACCTCAAAATACATTTAAATATAACTGATAACATTCTTTACCTGTTCATTAATACAGCTGATGGATAAAAAAACTCTCAATCATTTTAGTGTGAAATGGTTTGGAGAACGGAAAATTGTTTTTTGAAAATTTCCGATTACATTTTGATTTATTGTTTCATCCTGAAAGATTAATTTCATACCCTCCCATTTAACAACAAATCAACACATTTACTCTCCTAATCTTTTGCAGAGGGTTATTAATAATAAAATATCTCCAATGAATTTAAATTTAATCATCAGTCGTGCCAACGTTATTTTAGATCGAGTCTTTTTATACATAATTATTATCCGTATATAGTTAATACATTGAGGTAGAGATGAGGTAGGTATAATTTAGAGAAAATGTACCCTAAGTTACTTGGAGAGAGAGAGAATAATATTTTGGAAAATAAATTAGCTATAAATAAAATTGTATCATATCATAACTGACAGCAAAAATGTTTGTGATTTCTAAACCATTCTTCAAATGAAAATTTTACTGTGGTTTTAGCTTTAGAGCGTCACATTATAAATATATATATATATATATATATATATATAATTGCTTGATGTATATCGGTCTTTCCACACACCCTAGAACCTTATATACACTATTAAACTTCAAATTTGGACAATTATAGTGAATACTACGGGACAAAATCTAGCAACCGGATCTTTAAATTTTGTCTATCTAATAAAAATATAATTAAGTTGGTTCACTCTCAATTTATACAATCTTAAGTAATAACTCACAAAAATATACATTTTCACAAACAAAACCTTACCTCCTATGTTATTATAAATTTGATGTTTTGCTAGTTTGGTAAATATCATAATCAAACTATCGTAAACAGGCCTAAAATCTGGTGAAAAAGATAATGTTCACGCCCCTGAAGCCCATTACATATACTTGCTTGCCTATCAGGATTGTATCACATATAGTATTCATAGTATCTCCCGGCGCTAGACACAAAAACTCGATATTGATTCCTCCACGCTAATTTGAATTCGAGGGAAAACCTCGGTTAGCCAAAATAAAGGGGACGGACCCGATTTCAGATAACCTAAATTTTGGATGATTTGTAAATTCAAGTATTGTTAGTAAAAGTAATTATTTGTTCAGAAAGAACTTTTTTTATAAAAAAAATAAATCGTTGAAAGTGAATACATTATGTTCTAAAATATGTATACTAAAAAAAATACGATATCTTGTTTTGAATATTATTTTCAATTCATGAATGGACTGTGAAAGAATGAAATTTTCGGGGGAATTGAGTCCCTTCTGTTATATCTGTCTAGAAAAACAAAAATGACTACAAAAACATAATAAAAAAAACACGGCGTTTTGCCTAACTGGGGTTTGGGTTAAGCAAAGTTCGGTTATCCATCGTTTCATTGTATTTAAAATTAACATCATGGATAAGTCACGCGTTGGCACAAAATCAGTCGTTTGCTTAGGAACCCCGAAACATAATGGATCCCTAATAAAACACTTAATAATAGAAATTGAGTGAAAAATCTTAAAAAACGGAAAGAAAAAAAATTAAGCCTTAAAAAGAGGAATGAAACAATCTCGATATTATTTATAAATGTTAATTTTTTTAAATAATGCCTAAGTTCAGACTTTTGGTTCTTTGAAATCGTAGAAAAATGAGCTTTAAAATTACATTTAAAATGTCTCAAAAATTACCTTAAAACTGATAAATTAATGACTAAATTAAGTCTTTTACAAATAAAATCTAAGATACATTTGTACGCGATGAAAAACTTTGACCATATAAGCTCATGCATCTCACTAAAAATTAAAATTGATTGTATTAGGAGTAATAGTTACACCCTCCCACTAAAACATTCCCGGTTTGTTTCCAGGGGTTCAACATGAATTTAGATTTTCCTACCAAAAAAAAAAGGGGGAGTAGGGGGAGGGGGGGAATAAAATTATCAAGTTTATTTGAAGCCTACATTATCTTGTCAGTCCGAGAAATGTGAGTCAAAATATCTTTTATTTGAATATTCATGAATCTACAAATAAAATTATATATATATATATTTATATGATTCAACAAAAATGCCTTAAAACAGACTAGAAAATGATTTAAAGCATGAACTTATTACCTAAATATCCCAAATCAGAAATAACGACTAAAATTACCTATAAAATATACATTTATACAACCAAGGGATCATAAAACGGAGGTTATGTGCACAATATCAATGTTTGTGATGCACAAAAAATAATATGACGTCATAAAAATCCGAGCCTTGATAATATCATTCCTCAGAGACCCTTGACAGATATAGATATATTTAATTACACTCAAGAGTTCATATCAAGGCCAGTTAATCGGGGAATTAGACACAAGTTTGTGATTGTGTCATTTACTGCATTATTCACCTAATAAACGATAAAGTTAAGATCCATTTAATAGTTTTTCCATCCCTCTCGCCTTAAAATAGACTTCTGATGAAAAGGAAATCGGGGTTTAAGTCTCTTTCAGTTGGATTATTATTACTATTATTAGCACCGCGTCTTACTACCCGTTAGGGTTATACACACTTACGCTAATGTGTAATGGTAGGGTGATTGTGAGATGAAATGGAGGACCTAGAGTTTAACGTGGAATCCGAACAACGGCGGAGGCCTGGTATCTCACACATTCACAAGCTGTGATTAATACACGTCTTGTCAGAGGTGAATGAAGGGTTTGGTAATCAGATAGATCTGTGCCGAGACCGAGAATTGAACCCTGGACCCCAGCACAGAAGTCTGACACCTTGCCCCTAGACCACCAGGTCACCCTCTCAGCTGTACTGAGGGTGGTTTTTCGTAAGGTGTTTTCCACTCTTCCTCCACACCAATGTGCACACAATTCCTCAACATTCAACCTTTCTCATCCCTAGCTGATTATAGTAATTAGTACATATACGTATAACCTGAACAGGTATTATTAAGCTGTTGTGCTAAAATAATTGCATGAAAATTATTATTTTAAAAATTTTATTGTATTTTTTAAAAACGGCAAGAAAAGTTTATTTAGTATTATTGACCCGGTTTTCCAGTAAAAGCTACAAAAAAACACTTAACGATACTTCGTATGGTCCAAGCTGTATTATTATTATTATTATTATTATTATTATTATTATTATTACTATCACCGCGTCTACTTCCCGTTCGGGCTATACACGCTTACGTTAATTTTTAATGGTAGGGTGATTGTGAGATGAAATGGAGGAACTACAGTTTAACGTGGGATCCGAACCACGGTGGAGGCCTGGCATTCCACACACTCACAATGTTCGAGCTGTAATACCTACCTAAGTTAGATGGTTTTAGATCATAACTCGAATCTTAGAAAGGCACGTGTTTTTTTTTAATATCAAACTGTAACCTATTTTTCCTGCATGAAAATGCGAATACATTTACTCTAAGTGATAAGATGCAACCCACTTCACAGAATAGCTTTAAATTCACCAAATTGCATGGTATTTAAATATTATTAGTTTCTAATTTAAAACCCAGTCTATAAAAATGTAATGATAATAAGGCCTTAAGTATTGAGTCAAAAGCTAGAGTAAAAGACGGTATGTTAATCAATTGTGTAAAACTCCGAGGGTTGTAATGGAGCTTCGCGCTCGAGGACCTCTTGGGTCCTATGAAACGCTTCATGGCCACCCCCCCGTGAAGGACTACGGAACCGTATCCGGGGAACTCCAAAGAGAGACACATTGGCGTGTGGTTGTTCAACGCAGTTGTACTGAACCTATATTATTAGTGAACTCCACAGAGAGACACATTGGCGTGTGGTTGTTCAACGCAGTTGTACTGAACCTATATTATTAGAGGGAAGGATCTTTCTGACAGGGATCGACAAGCTCTACTTACCTCCCAAAACCCCATTAACAAAGTGAATAAACTCCATCCGGACATAAGCGTATAACCCGAACGGGTAGTAAGACGCGGTGCTAAATATTATTATTATTATTATCCATCCGGAAATAACTGCCGAACAATCTTAAATCAATAGCACAACATTTTTTTGCTAAACATTTTATAATTCAAAACAGATCCTTCTTTTCAACATTATCTCCCATGTGTCGCTTTTCAAAATAAAACTCTTTTTTTTTCACCGTATATTACCGTTTGGGTTGTATACTCATTAACTAAACATGCTAATGTGCTAAGTATGATAAAGGGTGAGCTTAGAATAAGTGTACCATTATTTTCATGGAGAGAAAGTATACAATAATTTTTAGGAAATTTACCCTCATTACATCTTAACAGTATTAGAACTCCGATCATCACGTAATTGGAGAGGGTGATGCCTTGGATCTTGGACCAAGGATTCCCAAACATTTGAGACCGAATGAAAACTTGCACCAGAAAAAATAAATGTTTAATAAATTTACTAGTACACTAAAATTATGAACATTCAATAGCGACAATTAAATTTTACAAGCATAATATTATAAAACAAACGGAAAATAGCACATGCTCTGGCTGCGTCTTAGATTAATATATTTTATTCAAATTTGAAAAAAATAATATATTTCAGTCCTAATAATTAACTGATAATGTAGTTGTGAAAAATAAACACATACTATTTTAAAATTGCCTTATGGAGCCAAAGATATCAGAGCCCAATAAGCATAGTTTAAAAACGTTACCTCAGACCAGTGTTTCTCAAACTCTCTCCAGTCGCGGGGCCATTACCTAACCAACGTACCACCTTTACCTTTACGTAATAAAAAATGAAAAACATTTTATATATTGTAAGCAATATTATAAAAGGCCATTTAAAATTTTAATAAAATTTACATTGGGGATGCATAAACTTAAATGGCCTTTACAAATTTTATATACAATTTTTGTTAAAAGTTAAACAAGGGTTGCGACAGAAAGAAAGAAAGGATTTGTAAAGTCCATAGCATAATGCATAACAAATATCCACTAATTTGTTTAGCAGACCCAATATTATTTAGAACTATTTAATGATTTATAAAATTAGGTGGTGTATTGCGTACCCCTCAAATTTCTTACCGAAACGCCTAGGGATATGCGTACCACAGTTTGAGAAGTACTGCCTTAAACATTCGACCAATGAAACTGGTTATGTGTGTGTCGTTTAAGCGCTCGTGATGCCTTAACAAACAATTGATTAGTGATGTTTTTATATAAAATTTAACAAATGCACTTACTAAACAAAAACAGTAGTATTAAAACCAAATACCAGTTCACTTCAATTTATTTAAAATATAATTTAATCTTGCCTTAGATTAATTTGTGGTAGCAATTGTAGATATAATTCCATTCTTAAACTTACCACAATAATTAATATATTCTTAAATATGTATTTATTATGTTATACAGAAATAAATTATTCTGATTATTATGAGATAGCGTTCATATTTTATGTTATTTTAAAAATATATTTAATGCAACTTTAATCAGTTTTATAGTTGTTTGGTTAAATCTCCAAACTTGACCCAAAAACTCTTTTGAAATAGATACTATCTACACATTTAATTTTGAAACTTTTCTATTAGCCCCCTTTACCGCTCTACATAAATAAAATACAGATATCAGATACAAGTTACAAATCTTTAAAATCTTTTCCCATTGACTGTAAAAAACTTATTATTTTCAAAAAGGTTCTCACTACCAAAATTTCAATGCTGATATTAATGTATTGTATTAATGTATTTGATGCCAGTATTGTATTTCGATTCATTCAAGATAGTCATATTTAGGTCATCGCTTGAATTACATGATTAGCTCTGATCAGAGGGGGTTGAAAATAGGATTGAATTACAGCCTCGGGAAGGGGGGGAGTGCATAGAAATTGGGGGTGGAAGGAGAGGGCTACATCCTAGTAATTTGATTAATTTTTGTTGAAAATTCTATATTTAGAGATTTATGTAAATATTTCAGGGCGTATTTTTGAGCTTGATTCTAGCACTTCAAATTAAGCGTAGCTAACGCATAACTGATTTTTGAAAAACCAAATGTTTTTGAAAATAGCACCATTTTATTTAAAATGGATATCAGTTAAGTGATTTGATTAAAAATAACAGTATGTATGATTTTTAAAAGTTCAAAAACTTTCTAAAATAATTCAGGCATTCTTGTTTGAAAAGGGTATTTGGTGAGTTTTTTGTTGCCATAAATAGTTATGTATCCTAGTTTTCTAAAAATAATCATTTGAGGCTGGCTTACTGAGGATTGATTGTTTTTTTAATCTTCATAAATTATAATAAGACTATTTGAGAAAATATGAGGTTTGTGCTGTTGTACTGTTTATTTCTCTGCATAAGTATCATATGATAAAGCACACACATTAATCCATTAAGGCTACATCTATCAATTAATAGATATATTTATTCATTTTAGTGTGTAAGAACAACTTAGAACCCGCCTCGGAGGCGTAGTTGGCTAACGCGCTTGTCGTGTTGAGCTCGACTGCTGAGGACGGGGAGATCGAGGTTCGATCTCAGTCGGGTGAACTTGGGGTGGTTTTTCCTAAATGATTTTCCACTCTCCCTCCACGCAAATGTGGGTTCACTTCCTCTAATTCAAACTTCCCAATTCCTAATCCATTAGCGTAGTTAGTACTTAAAGCGTATAACCCGAACGGGTAGTAAGACGCGGTGCTAAATATATAAATACATATATTTATATATAAATAACAACTTAGAGTTTCACTATCCAAACATTGCATCACAGTAAAACTTCATATACACTTACGTGGAAGATTTTATATGTGCTTTAGATTGCACTTTTTTTTTTGGTCTATCCACTGGAGGGGACGGGGAAGTGATGTTATTGAACCTTAAACGAGTTTCCTTGGAATCGAATCCTTGCCCCTCTCTTCCCCTCCAGCACCCTCGCTCCCCTCACTCGCAGTCAACCGGCTCGAGAAGATTGCCGCTCCGTCAACAAGCAGTCGGCGAGCTATAAAATGTCACTGATCGATATATCGAGTTGTCTCCAGCCGCCGGCTCCACAATGGAGTGGTCCCCAATTCCAGGTTCCTGTTTGGCGGATCGCGTCGGGTGACAATAGAGTCAGTTTCCTTTGCCGGCACAACTTCTTTGAAGAACACAAGAGGTCCTAGAGAGGCACGAAAGCGAGAAATGAAATTGAAAAACGCGTGAGGGTTTAGTCGTCTTTTGAGAAAAGAATTGATAAATATTGTTCAAGTACCTCTTTATCACAGGAATTGGTTCTATATCCTAAAAGATTTTTTGATTTATAAAAAAAATTGTAAATAAATAGTATTTTTTTAGTAGTGCGTTTTTCTACCCATTAGGGCTATACGCATTTGTACTAATTACGTTAATATGTTATGGTTGAGGAAGGTTAAATTTAAAGGATGTGTACTTATATTTAGGAAAAAGAGGGGGCCGGGATTTAAACCTCGAGCTTCACCTCATCAACAGTACAATCTATTGTGAGATTAACGTATTAGACCACCAAATCGGATAATAATATGTCAAATGCTTTCAAATACACTAATATTTTTTAATATATAAATACAATCATATAACTGTGAATAAAATTAAAATAAAACAGCTGAGGATAATTGTATTCTTCATAGATTGGCATTACTAAAGAAAAGTTATTTATTAATTTTTATTATTACTTTGGGCAGTATTTTAAAACAAGGAGTCGAACCCTTAATGTTGGTGAAACCAAACATCTATGATGAGTTTTCCATCTTTTATATCAGCAATTCTATGCTTACTAAATACACAACATCATATATATGTTAAATAATTTTTAAATACTGAGCACAATCAATAATAATTTATTATAGAGAGTTCTGTGGTTATATAAATATACGGAAGAATTAAAAAAAAATATATTGGCCAAGCACGAGTGCAATTAATTCACCCTCCCCCCTTAAAATTGACGTTTTAGTTTTATAATTTGTAACTTACTTTTTCAAGTGTGAAAATTTATATATGTGTAGATAAATACTATGTTTTAGATTTTGAGCGCTAAATAATAATAGACCTCTAGGATAGCCTTTCACTAATATTATTCCTAGATATCGGATACAAAATAATCATAGTTGATTATGTTCTTATAAAGCAGTAGAATGCACATAGAGTTTATTCCAAATTAATGTAAATCTTTACTTTTTTTGCTTTGCTTTTACAACTTTAAAACATATTTATAATAATACAATATTTAAAAGATTTCAGTTTTAAACAATGCCATACTTCTTTTATAAGCTTAAAATTTATACCGCTTTTCTTGTTTTAAGACCCACACATTATAAATTTATGTTAAAAACCCATAAACAACATATCTATATGTAGACAATAAGTTACAGTGTTTATGATGACTATGACCAAAGTTGACTGCTATTAATGACAAATAAATGCAATAATCTTTTAAAATTATTTAAAATTAAAGTTATTCAGTTCATAACAGCTGTTTTCGTAGTCTTTTCTTTCCCCCCTTTCCACCAAGATATTGGGTGATAATTTTGTTAAATAACAATAGCAATTTTATGTTATTTTTAGAGGTATCCTGCCCGAGTTATGTATAATTTTGGTCAGTTTTTATAAATACATTCAAAAGTTAATAAATAACATATCCATTCCACTAGCAAGAAAAGTCTAAAAATAAATTTTCTTTTGTCCCACAAATTAAAAAAATATTAAAAAACATAATCTGGTTATATTTAGAGTAATTATAGTACAAACAAACGAGAATACTATTTTCAAAATTTTGATTTTTTTTGTACACATTTATATTATAAATATCAAATTATAAAATTTAATCTAATATATCTTACATTTATCAAACGAATAATTCAAAACAAATGATTTGACCTTTTTAAGGCTCTATTTCAAAACCTGATGCGATATTTAATTTTGAAATAAACTTTTCTTTGTAGTTTGAATTCGTTCAACATTTGCATATTACTATAAATATTATTTGTTTTCTTGTGGGTGTGTCAGTTGAGTAATGGATATTTTATGCAAGCAATATTACATTTTTTTTATTACTCTCCAGATAGTTAAGACACTAATATTAAATTCAATTTAATCTATGCTATTAAAAGATGATTAGCATGTATGTCAAACATAAATAATAATTGAATTAAATATTTGATAGTTTTTGTCTGATATATTGCATTTAACCTTGGGTGGCTGGTTATAACTTAAAGCTAATTTGAAAAGCACCTCTAGAGATTTAAATAAAAATATGATTTATTTACTTGCAACAAACTTGTACACATATATTTATAAATATATACTATACATAATTATTAACTTATATCACATTTTAATCTGGAAAGATTTTAGTAAATGATTTTCATCTTTTAATATATTTCTGATTTAAAATTATAGCTTACTTCAACATCGTGTTCTGGTTAAATTTATTTTCAAATTTTTATGTATTTTTTGGGTTAATACCTACTAAACAGTGTTGTTATTCTATAAAGTTAAAGAGTTCATACGCTTTACATATAGTTTTAAATTATTCTTTACTCTCCTAGCTATAAATATACATTTCTGTGATAAGCGTTCCCTTTAATAGATTTCAAGTAAACTGATCTCAGATTATTTCAGAGAGTAATACATTTTTTTTTAAATTTAAATATAATAACATCAATAATTAGTGTCTTTAACGAAAATGACAATATTATTCAATTATACATTTTATATTAATATTAAAAGCAAACAAAGAACACCACACCTATGTTAAATAACGTACTATACCTATTTTGGAGTTTTTCTCTTTTAAAACTCATGTTGCATCGAAAAACTAAATTATTAAATATTTATAACATTTGAGTTATTCAATTAGTTAGTATGTAGTATCCAATATAGTATTTAATATAATATATAGTTCCTAAAATTAGTTCACTACTTTATAAATATTGCACTATACATAAGCTATTATACAAATGAAGATTCAATTAATTTATATATATTTATGAAAATTCAATCTTATATATAAGATGAATAAACTATTATATATTTTATCATTTTTAGACAAAATGAATAGGAAGTTATTTGGTCCAAAAAGGGATGGAGATACTTGGAAGTAGAGGAAGCTACATAATGAGGAGTTACATACCCTATACTCATTATAAGGATAATCAAGTCTCGTAGATTATGTTGGGCAAGACATGCAGCAAGACATGCAGCATGAATGGGAAAATCTAGAACCGTATTAAACGTATTGACTGGTAAACCCATTGAGAAGAGACCTTTGGGAAGCTCCGGATGAAGATGGGGGAACAACATCAAAATTGAACTAAAATAGATAGGGTGTAGTGAGGTAGACTGGATAGAGCTAGATAAAGATAAGGTTAGGGTGTAATGAGGTGTACTGGATAGAGCTAGATAAAGATATAAATAGGCTGTAGTGAGATGTATTGGGTAGAGCTAAATCAAGATAGGAATAAGGTGTAATGAGGTGGACTGGATAGAGCTAAATCAAGATAGGAATAAGGTGTAATGAGGTGTACTGGATAGAGCTAGATAAAGATATACATAGGCTGTAGTGATATGGATTGGGTAGAGCTAAATCAAGATAGGAATAAGGTGTAATGAGGTGGACTGGATAGAGTTAGCTCAAGAAAGGGATAGGTGGCGTACTTTGGTAGATCTGGCAATGAACTCTCGAGTTTCTAACACCATAGAGTAATTATGTAATACAGTTATTATTTCAAGTTTTTTTTGGTGAGCTAGTAAATTAATTTTCCTAATTGATAAAAATAGATTTTTTTGATGAGCTAGTAAATTAATTTTCCTAATTGATAAAAATAGATGTCAATTAAAGAGCAAAGGTAAGCCAAAAAATTTTAAGTTGTGAAATATATTATCTTCATAATTTATTTCACAGCTTAAATTTTTTTGGCTTACCTTTGCTCTTTAATTTACATCTATTTTTATCAATTAGAATATATATTGTTCCTTACTACAACTAATTATGTTTTTTATGAAAATTAATTTTCGATTAAAACAATTGATTGAAAATATATTGGTTTAACTTCACCGATTCAAAGATTTTTTTTATGTCTTCGTAAATCAAAGCCACCAAAATACTCACTATCATTTGGACCCCACTTCCTGCCAATCGACCAAGAATGCTACCTTTAAAAGGATTATTGGCAATCGGATCAAGTGACTGACATCCAGCGCTGTTACTACGAGGAAGTTTTTCAACAGTAAACGTATTAGAGTGCTAATGTTGTTGTCCTAATGTTAAACGTAAGCTTACGCCTCTCTCTCTCCCCCCTTTTTATTCTCTATTATCTTCCAGGGAAAATCAGGAAGAAGAGCAAAAGGAATGTTCCAGTATCTGATCCGCTGCAAGATTGATTGTCCCGCAAGGTCATACAATGACGAGGGGATTTAAAGTACAGGACGATTTATCGGAAGATGTGATTGCAGATTTCTTGCGAGACTAATGTAGACTCTCATGACGTATGTCTTGAAATGATTCAGTGAAAAATAGCCCATTAATAATAATAATAATTAATAATAATACCAATGGCGCGTCTGGGTTGCATCAGTCTGTAGCTTAGTTTGAGAAAATCTAAGCCAGTACTAATGTACCGTTGCCCAGGGGAAGCCTGAATGTACTAACCGTACATTCTTTTCGTGGTTCTCTCTCTCTCCCCTTTTTATTCTCTATTATCTTCCAGGGAAAATTAGGAAGAAGAGCAAAAGGAGTGTTCCAGTATCTGATCCGCTGCAAGATTGATTGTCCCGCAAGGTCATGCAATGACGAGGGGATTTAAAGTACAGGACGATTTATCGGAAGATGTGATTGCAGATTTCTTGCGAGACTAATGTGCACTCTCATGACGTATGTCTTGAAATGATTCAGTGAAAAATAGCCCATTAATAATAATAATAATAATAATAATAATTAATAATAATACTATTGGCGCGTCTGGGTTGCATCAGTCTGTAGCTCAGTTTGAGAAAATCTAAGCCAGTACTAATGTACCGTTGCCCAGGGGAAGCCTGAATGTACTAACCGTACATTCTTTTCGTGGTGGCTCTTTTCATATCCCGATGAGGCGAACAGTAAATATTATGGGGTGGAGTCAATGAAGATCATAGCCTAACTTAAGTCTAATCAACCAAATCATGGCAACCGTGTGGATCACTTGCCTTTAAAGTAACCCCCCCCACCCCCGGCACCAATCTGGAATCAAATCCGGGACCTCTTTTTTGGCAGCCAGGGGATCTGACTATTGTACAATGAGGCCAGTTAAGGTCCCATTGGTAGAGCCTTAGGGTGATGGTACAGAGGTCAAGGGTTCAATCAGTATGTCCAGGTTCTAATACACATTCTAGATTAGGGATGATAATTTCCCTGATTGTATCGATTGATAAATCGTAGGATGTATATCAAAATATACGATATATCGGTCAAATTATATAGAGTTATTGGTTGTTCGATATATTGAAGTACATTTGTCTGGATGAACTGTATAGTTAGCTTTAAGATGGCTGCTGTTCTGTGATGCTATACTCCACTCCTTTTATCTTTTTAAATATTCAGCAGATACGCCCAAATAGGCTCAATTAATAAACAATATAGAAAAAAAATTGTTGTTTTCATTTTTATTAACAAACGCTAAAGCTTAGTCCGATGAATGAAATATATCAATACATTTATGATTATATCGGTTTTTGAAAATAGATCGATATATTTTTATATCAATACATCGTTTCCATTTATATTCCCGATATTGCAATAAGATATTGTTTATATAACAAGGACGTAGACAGGTTATATTCAATAAATTGTAAACTTATATACATACTAATCGATCTAAGACTCTGACAGTTAATGTAGTTTAAAATTAAATTTAAAACTATATATTATATTGTTTTATCATAATTATCTTAGTGCAGTGCATCTTACTTCCAGTTTTAGCTATTCACATATTTAAACTAGGAATAAAGAAGGTATAATTTTGAGGACAGTGTACACGCATTTGCCAGAAACAAAGTGTCTAACCATTGAGGGAAAATAACCATCAGCTCATCTAGATGGGATTCAAACCCTGTCACAGGCAGACCAGATTAGATGAGCCTGACGTTTAGTTTACAATCCCTCCGATACGGGAAAATATCAATTAAATCGTGCATTTATATAAGCAAAAATAGATATATATTCCGTTATAAGTTAAGAGGTTAAAATTCTATTTCAAACGATTTTACATTTAAGATATTTAGGAAAATGAAATTCACTTATAATTTGAATAAATTAAGTTTTATATATTTGAAAAGAATCATGTATGAGGTGTACAATATATACAGCTAGTCATAACACATTAAGAAATATTATAATCAATAATTAATGTATGAAAAAACATGAATTGTTGACTATACCTTTTTAAATATGTTATGCCTGTTTTTATATATTGCAAACCTTAGTCATGATTATTTTTAACTATAGCAAACTTAACTTATTCAAATTATAACTGAATTTTATTTTCCTAAATATCTTATTATCACATCCCTTACTAAATTATTAAAATGTTATTCAAAAATATTACATTTCACTCTCATTTCTGGTGATTAGACGTATCAACTAAAATACTAATCATCACCATTATTATCAAATGTTTCCAGCTTGTGACCGGATCAGTTTAGTAAAATGCTTTCATCTTCCTCTTTCCTTCCACCATTATTTTTTCTTTAATTGCTTCAATTATCCTCCTCTCATTTACACACTTTATGTTTTCTGCTCCTCCCAACTCTTTCTTGGCCTTCCTTGTGGTTTTTTTTTCTTACAAACTTCATTTCCATAGTTTTCTTTGACATCTTCCACTTCTAAATCCTCATTAGATGTATTACTTATACACTGATCAAAGACGTTCTTTAATCTCTGAATAAATAAAGACAAAGTAAATTAATTATCTACACTAATATTATAAAGCAATTCTACTAATCAATCTGTTTAGTTTCATCATAATTTATTGCTGTTCTTTCATCTTTGTCTACACTAATATTATAAAGAGGAAAGATTAGATTTTTTGTTTGTTTGTAATGGATGAACTCAAAAACTACTGGACCGATTAAAACAAAAATTCTTTCACCAATATAAAGCTACATTATCAGCAAGTAGCATAAGATATATTTTATTTTGAAAATTCAATTTATTCCTCATAAAAATGTCGATAGTCTTGCACAAGGTATAAAAAAATTGCCTAAAAATATGCTTCCTCCGCGTGCGCTGTAAAAACTATTGGTATTATATAAAAAAAATTCTATACATATTGAACGTTCTCATCAATGTGAACAAAAAAGTCCGTGAGAAAATATATGTAATTATTATTATGTCAGAATAAACGTTTTTTGTTGAAATTAGTCAACTAAAACACGGATGCGAACAAAAAGTGATTATAACCGTATCATGATATGAATCCTTATCCAAATCAATTATTTAATCAAAACCTCGATCTCCCCGTCATCGGCAGTCCAGTCTACTTAGCAATTCTACTAATCAATCTGTTTAGTTTCATCATAATTTATTGCTGTTCTTTCATCTTTGTCTACACTAATATTATAAAGCAATTCTACTAATCAATCAGTTTAGTTTCATCATAATTTATTGCTGTTTTTTCATCTTTGTCTACACTAATGTTATAAAGAGGAAATATTTGATTTTTTGTTTGTTTGTAATGGATGAACTCAAAAACTACTGGACCTATTTAAATAAAAATTCTTTCACCAATATAAAGCTACATTATCAGCAAGTAGCATAAGATATATTTTATTTTGAAAATTCAATTTATTCCTCATAAAAATGTCGATAGTCTTGCACAAGGTATAAAAAAATTGCCTAAAAATATGCTTCCTCCGCGTGCGCTGTAAAAACTATTGGTATTATATAAAAAAAATTCTATACATATTGAACGTTCTCATCAATGTGAACAAAAAAGTCCGTGAGAAAATATATGTAATTATTATTATGTCAGAATAAACGTTTTTTGTTGAAATTAGTCAACTAAAACACGGATGCGAACAAAAAGTGATTATAACCGTATCATGATATGAATCCTTATCCAAATCAATTATTTAATCAAAACCTCGATCTCCCCGTCATCGGCAGTCCAGTCTACTGCAAGAGCGTTGTGTTAGAGCACGCAACCACTGAAGCGGGTGTGATGGGTAGCTAGTAGGTTATACATTTTGTAGAATCACTGAGCCATAAGTATTTTTACTTGAGAAACATCCATCATTTCTCATAACGTTTCACGAATATTTCCTTTGTCTCCTCAAACTCTCGGTAAGCATTGTTCACTGTACAGAGAAAACGTGACATGACGTCACAAGAGAGTAGGAAGGGGCCGGGAAGAGGGAGAGGTGTTGGTTCAGCACATACTTTTAAGTGATTAAAACGCTTCAATAAGCTTTTATCCTAGTTCCTAGGCACGTTACATGTCTGAGCTTCAATCGCCCTGGACTTACTGATTATAGTCGGAGGATAGATCCCCCCCAAGTATCCAGGTTGCTAAATCTCCATTTAATATCCTAAATCTAACGTGATTACCCTTGAGACGTTAAGAAGGGGTAGGCACTATATAAAGTGTAAAGCTTAGCCTTCACTGCTGTTGCGAATCCATTACAATAATTACAACGTAGCCTAGTTGTAAATAGATTGTGCTAATACTTTTTTTTATTTTTTTTTATAGTTTATAAGCTATTTATCTGAAAATATATGTAACTATGTATAGTACTTTATGTAGATACAAAAATGTATAAGGTAAAGTAGCTTCTATATTATAATAATTAATACATTTCATATTAACTATATATATATAAACTCCATGGCATCAACCAGCAATTGAGCTATGCCAATCGAGTGGACGCCTTATGTTTGTGAAGATAGTGTCACAATTTGTGGATAAAGGGTATCGTGTGGTCAATACACAATGAACTTTCCAGGTGTTAATCTTAGTTTTCTAGACCAGAGCCCGCTACTTATTAATCCAAGTAGCTCCTCAAGAACTGTCCTGACGAAACTGAGTTTGACATCGTGACAAACACACTGCTTCACAGAAGAATTTGAAAAAGCCGGGAATTGAACATGGGACCTCAGGATCTGTAGCCCGGAACTATAGCCTGTAGATAACAGAAACGGGCTCACAAATATCATATATTGGTCAAACTGTTTATTTATGAATTTTCACAAAATAAAATAGTATCCATCGTGATTCATTTGGTTAATTTTACCAATAAATTACTAAAACGTAGGTTAAAATTTATGCAGAAGTGCAATTTAATTAAAATGGTATGAAACTATTTTGAAAATAAATAAATGCTGTCCTTGCTACTCTATATAGAGAGTCTAATTAATTTATATGTATATGAGTTGTCATTTACCACGGGATAGATATACGTTGAAAAACACCAAATATTAAAAGATAATATTATTATTGCATATGAACAGAGTGCATTTTAACAAATAAAAAAATAATCGAGACATTAGTTTGTTAATTTTATACCTAAATAAACTATTAATTATCTATTTGTACTTTGTCATGTATAAATGAGAAGTTAAATTATTTTTAAATCACTTGATTCTTTTGTTTTCGATCCAGTTTAAATTAATTAAAAAAAACGTTAACACAATTCTAAAATTCTAACCCTAAGGTGGGGCATGTTCCTGTAGTGGAGCTACTAATTTTTAAAATTTAGTACCTTTAAGTGTAGAAAATATCACGCAATGCTCATGACCAAAAAAAAACCTATTCATTTTATTAATATAGATAGATTGACAGATGGATTCATGTTTGATAATGTATATAGCGTTATTTTATGTATGTAAGGCCTTGATGTATCACATGCTATTGGTCAAGCAGACGGTTGTAGAGCCATTGTCTTTGTAGTCTGTGTCAATAACCC
>CABFOW010000791.1:38154-74032 GCA_902141385.1 Timema californicum | reverse complement strand
TAAGCGTATAACCCTAACGGATTGTAGGATGTAGTGATGATTACTATGTAAGTGTATAACCCTAACGGATTGTAAGATGTAGTGATGATTATTATTTAAGCGTATAACCCTAACGGATTGTAGGATTTAGTGATAATTACTATGTAAGCGTATAACCCTAACGGATTTAAGGATGTAGTAATGATTACTATGTAAGCGTATAACCCTAACGGATTGTAGGATGTAGTGATTACTATGTAAGCGTATAACCATAATGGATTGTAAGATGTAGGGATAATTAATATATAAGCGTATAGCCCTAACGGATTGTAGGATGTAGTGATATAAAAATATAGTGTATACTAATTAAATATGTATTCAGATACGGATGTATCCATAACCAAAGCTAATGTCCATCTTCAATATTATATTTGGTTTAAAACATCAAGAATATATCCTTTACAAAAACTGAAATACGTGACACACTAGTTTTCTCATCGCGTAAAAAAGTGATTAAAATTAATAGGATTGATTCAATAAGAAGACCAACAGTGTACAAAGCTTGTTTTTTATTGAACGTATTTCATCCAACCTTAATTCAAACTAACTTAAGGAAACGTAGTGAAAAAAAAAAGACGAGGATTCGAGGAAATTCCCCTCGGTATTGTATGAGAAAATCAAATTAAGCAAAGCCTTCCTCGATACCATCTTCTGGGATTAGAATCGAATCCTGACCTCCTTGATACAGGTTGAACACGTCAGTCGACCTTTGCTATCACTGAACTAAATTGCCAGCATAAAGGATTTGTTTTGTAGATATTTTATTGGTACTTTTTACTATGATTATCATTATTTTGTTTCTTATTTTGATCCAAGAAGCAGGGTTATGTCCCTATCGATTATGATACATATTGGATGAAGGCTACTTCAATTTCAAACTACCCGCTTCGGACAAAGAATGGTCTAAAGCATAATTATCACAATATACCGTAGGGTCGATGACGGAAAGATCGGGGTTCGAATCCTGGTAGGGTTAACCGTGGGAGGTATTTCATAAATAGTTTTACACTTTCCCTTCATGTAAATACGTATACTTCCACTAAATTCAACCTTATTCGTCCACGTCTTACCACCTGTTCGGGTTATACGCTCATAAGTAGTAAATATGCACATAACCTAAACGGGTAGTCAAATGAAGTGTTATAAAAATCGGCTGCAAGATTTGAGATAAAAAAAAAATGTCAATAATTATAACGCAAATTAGTTGAGATAAAGAAAGAATACTGATCATGCTCTATATAATATTTAGATACAGGAAAATATTTGGAAATATATTTTTTCTTTACTCTTGATATTTTGTTTGGTAATAATTAAGTAAATGATATGGTGATATGTATCAAAACAAAATTATCACATTTTTAATTCAGTTGGAATCCAACCTGGTGTGCTAGTAATTAAAAAAAAAAGAATTAAAGTTTTCATCGCTCATACGTAACGAGCTTTAATTTTTAAAAAAAGTAGTAGTCTTTAGATTTAATTAAAAAGGAGAGCAAGATTAACGAAATACAATTCAATGAAAGACGAAATCGAACATATATATATATATATATATATATATATATTCATATATATATAAATGGAGATTTTATTACCTGTAGGTAACCTGGCAGTCTAGGGGTACGGTGTCAGACTTCTGTGCTGGGGTACGTAGTTCAATCCTCGGTCCCGGCAAAGATTTATCTGATCGCCAAACTCTTCCTTCACCTCTGACAAGACGTGTATTAATCACAACTTGTGAATGTGAGGAATGCCAGGTCTCCACCGTGGTTCGGATCCCACGTTAAACTGTAGGTCCTCAATTTCATCTCCCAATCACCCTACCATTACACATTAGCGTAAGTACGTATAACTCTAACGGGTAGTAAGACACGGCGCTAATAATATTAATAATATTACCTGTATAAATATCAAACGATTTAATGCTGCATGCAGACTTTTCGCATATTTTGTCAATTTAATATGTATCTTAATCGTTTATAAACTACACATTCTCAAATTGAGTTTATTTTAGTGAATATAAACTAATAGTATCTATTTTTTAAAGCATAGTTTAAAAAATTAGCCAATCCATCTATATTAAAGTTTATCTTACAGTCTATATAAATATGACTATCATATTTTGTGAATTTATTGGCATAATGTAATATAAATGATGTTTTTGGTCTTATGAGTAATACGTGAAGTGGCATGCGATGCGGCCTTCCAAAGCCAAAAAGTTTTCCACCCCTGGTCTAAGGCCTCAATCGTCCATATACTGAATTGTTGGTGGTAGAAAAGGTGAGGAATCGACGGGGTAGTTTTCCTCTTGTGATTTCTTTATCCGGTCTATGAGTTAGAGAGGGTGCACTACCTTCATCATCCCTTATCATTAGATTATGCTGTTAGGTTGAAGTGGGGAAGATCATGAATTGATATAATTATTATTGAGGATTTTACTGCCTCAGTTGATACATTTATTTTTATTTTTCACACATACTCAAGAGTTTTTAATTAGCTGTCATGATTATTACAGAATTTGAGTACATCTATTTTTAATATTTTTAATTTTAATATTTATAGATTAGCCGTTATTAAAGCTACATCACAAATACAATTTGATGAAGTAGTTAATATTATATCAATACAAAATGTTACATCTTAATAATAAATTACTAAACCTAAGCCAACCCATGTTAATAAAATTATACTTAAATTAGGTATATATATATTATTGATAAAACTATTATTAAAATAAAACTATTAATATTATCATCCCCATGATTATAATCTTCATTAATAAAAAAAAGGTAGTAAACAAAAAAACTTAAGTTATTACAGTTGAACAAGAATTAAAACGAATTAATTATCATTCAATTAAACAAAACAAATCATTATTAAAAAGGAGCATATATAAAAAGTATTGTTCAAATCTCGCTATGCACATGACACATATTCAAGGACTGTTGAAATTTGTGGGATAAAAACTAAAAAATATACATAGCTTCAATCGCGTCACGTCCCTTCCACCTCCCTTTTAATAACCGCGGTGTTAAACGTAACAAATAAAAAACATGAGATATTTGATTACTCGGGTGGATTATATAATCGATTTAGCATAACTCGGTTAACTTGTTACGTTGACGTACAGCTCAGGTTTGTGTGATTAGTATATCGCCGGCGGGTACCAAGTCTGGAACGGTAAGATGAGGACAAAGCAGAGGAGACTTGTATTGTACTTAGCGGGTGAAACACAGGAGGAAAACTTGGGAAAGAGAAGAAGATTTAGTTTTGTTTTTACATGGCTGCATCTAAATATCGTATTCTTTAAATTGAAAATAGAACACCTAGATACGGGAATCAAACCCAGGACCTTTGGCTTAGTAGACCAATGCTCTAACCACTGAGCGGCTATAACCATAATTAACAAATATAGTAACTTAGTTATTTAATCCATCATGATATGACTGTGTATTTGTACAATTGTAATTGTACATTTAGAGTCATAAAACCTTACAGAGTCGTAGGTGACTGCGTTATCTGATAGCCCTTGATCTTAGGTTGATCACACATTTGTAGCTGACAGTTTCCACACGTCCATCATAGACTCTGCCATAAAATATGGGTGGAAAGTGACCCTAGGCATGGGACACTTCCTAGATAGCTCAGTGGTTAAAGCATGGTCGTACTAAGCCAATGATCCCGGGTTCGATTTTCATGTACTTGTAACATTTTTCAATTGAGAGAATATGATATTTAGTTGCGGATACAACCGTAATTAACAAATTCAATAGCTTATCTATTTAATACAACAAATGTAAGCATACTACGATTTAATTTTCATTTATTCAGGGTTTTTAACCTGGTAATATTTTCTGAACCTACTGATTATATCAGTATACGACTTATGAACTAACTTAAATATAGAACAGACACAACATCCAGCCAACGGTCCACTAACGCATAAGTGTAAAAGGGGAAATCCACATTTCATCACTGATACATTTTTCGGTCTTGCCAGGAATCTAACCCGGGACCCTTAACTCAGTAGACAGACACGCTACCGATTTAACTAAAAGTGTCGGACAACTTACTAAGCATCCCCATCATTTAAACAAACAATTTCAAATAAAACTTATCAAAGCTTAACAAGTGCTTGTACACAATATAGTGTTGTATTAATGTATAGGCTCATACTATTACATCACTACCTGGCAGTTGTTTCCCTCTTGAGTGTGCTGTACTAGGTTAAGTTAGATCATGAATGTGTTCAATAGTGCCTATCGGATATATATAGTATGATTTTGGTTGGAAGAACAGTAAAAGCTAGTTAATAAAGTTACTAAAACAATGTTAATATATTCATACATAAAGTCATGTCATCTGCATACGTTACTTTTGATTGATATTACCAATGCCTACCAAATAACACAAATAATATAGTAAAATACTATCATTGTTGGGAGCAAAGAAATATGTTTTGATTTTCTCTACTGTTCTTCCAACCAAAATCAGGGTATATATTAGAATTGCGTCTGTGTTCGGGTTATACGCTTATGTACATATTAAGCTCGTGGTTTTAGGGATTAGGAAGGCAATATCTAGAGGAAGTGCACCCTATTTTGCGTGGAAGCAGAATGGAAAACTATTTAAGGAAATTAGCCTTCAGTACATCATGCGACCACCAAAGCATATACTAAGTGATTTGAAGGTTTCCCCTGAGTTGATAATAAATGCTATCGCTGTCAACTGCAGTTAGTTAATAAATAGGTCTGCTTATTTTTTTCTACCCCTTAAATTTTGATCTAGTCCAGCAGTTTATCAACACGTATGAAGGACGAACAAAAATATAACCCATAAAATTCCCTTTAGTAGATAGGAACTTTAAAAAAAATCTGAGTCAACATTTTAAACATTTTCCTTTGATATTTGTTTAATATTTTGAGTTAATTACATTATCTATCAAACGTGGCGATTGCAGATCAAATGACTGGTTTGTGTGTCTTTTATAACTGTCAGAAATGTTCCTAGCAATTTAAATAAGACTGTATATTACCTTCATCTAACCACTTTAATTATATCTGCTCAAAAAGCTTGACAAACTCAAAGTGATTAAGCTCGCCACCAAATAAAACTCAAGTTCTGCGGTTTTTTATCACTGTATCCATAACGTAGTTCATTTCAAAGCTTTTCCCTCAAAGTGCCTTTTGATGAATAATGCAATAAGCACTACATAAAATGTGTTAATGTTTAAACTGACTATAATTTTTTTTTTAATTGGCTTAGACACTATTATTTTCCACAATAATGTCTGATACACCGCCAGTCCCAAAACCAATCATATTGTGGCAAGGAAAATTAGTAATCGAATAAAGTCAGAAACTCAATTTATTGTAACATCCCTTGTTTTAACTTTTATGCATATAAGCGCCATAAAGGCAAACGTATCTAACAATTTAAACAAAATAATTAATTTCTCAAATAAAATACTTTTAGTTTAAGTTAATTTTGCTAGATTCTATTGTAGTTTAATCATTTGGCTTTGATCATACTCCAGGCACATGGGCTTAATTTGGTTATATAAATAATCAGCCGATTCTTTAATAAAGTGGGCAAATTTATATTTAAAAATAAACAAATATTCTTAAAATTTTGAACTTTTTCAGAAAAGAAATAACTTGTTCTGACAATTTCAAAAGGAATTTTTACCTAAGCACCAAGCTGAGTCCAGCCGCATCTCACCTATCTAACTCTATTACTAGAACAATACAGTCAGTCATTTGTTAACAATAATATGACAAATATTTCAACAATGTTAATTTGAATTCTCTCTGCTGTTTACACGCTAGGCTAGGTTATTATTTTTTATGTGACAGTTGACTAAATTATTTTAATGTATTATGCTTTAATGTATCTTTTTGAACATATTTGGTCCATTGTTTCAATATTATTATAGTTATTTTGTAGAATTTACTCCATCGAAAGAAACTAATTTGATAGAATAAGGACGTGTCCCACTAAGTTGTAAAGGTCGATTGAAAATGTCGACTCAATTGAGACGCTTCAATGGACTTTGTCAATCTACAAAAAAAAAATTGTTGATGGACTTGTCAATTGGTTTCCCATCTACTGTTGGTAAATATCAAAGGAAGTTAAGTCCACTCTATTTGTGGGGACTAGTTTCAACCTTTAATCAACATGAAACCATTGTAGGGTAGATTTTTAAAAAAATTATAGTGGCATTTTCTTTAAATGGAGTGGGATAGTCAAAAGGTACTTTCTTTTATTGAACCTTAATAGTCCTACACATAATTGTGGGACGCTAAGAGTAAATATCTCTAAGACAGAAATAAAAGTCATGATGACTTTATGTCATGATTAAATTATTTGTTTTGAAATTTTGAAAATATACATCAGCGAATGATAAGAATCTTCAATCGTTAAGTAGGGTCTATCGTAAAGTCAAAACAAGATGCTCCTTTTTGGGAATGATTTGTATGAGATTTGTGCCCTTTTTACCTATTTGCAAAACATTTTTGAATTCACTTTCGGATATCCCAAAAAATCTCTCTGAAACCACCATTACATCTGTATTCAAGCTTCAAAACATCGACGCTATCTTGTTTGAAACCTTCTATCAAAATTTTAGAACTGTATATATTTCTACTTTGGAAACTTCGACGTACCCAAAATCTTCTTTGGCGTTTTTATTTTTAAGAATCGATGATAGTGAATACGACACAAACAATAAGTACATAATCCTCGCCAAACATTCTTCTTTAGAATGAATCATTTGTCGATTCGGTTGGGACAAGGAAAGCCAATCAACTCTACGATTGACGCTTGTCAATCGACCTTGTTGCTCGACAATGTTGACTCAGTGAGGACGCATTATAATTCTATATGTCCCCTTTTCGGAACACATCTAGATACATCCCATATATATTATCAATCTGGTCAGTTTGAACATTATTATTACATTTTTATATAAGTATTACTAGTAACTTGTTTTAACATAAACATATATATAGTATATTTAGCACCATGTCATACTACTCGTTCGGGCTATACGTTTATTTACTAATTACGTTAGTGATTTTAGGGATAAGGAATGTTATTTGCGTGGAGGGAGAGTAGAAAACAATTATGGGAAGACCGCCTTCAGTACATCCGACCGAGATTCAAACCTCGATCTCCCCGTCATCGACAGTCTAGTCTACTGCGAGAATAGCACCATAGACCATGCGGCCACCAAAGCGGGTATTATATAAATATCATTAAAATAAATACAACATAATATTGTTTTATAGTAATACACATTCTTTTGGTTGTATCAGGAATAACTTACTTCCCGTCAAACACTATTTATTTGTCATCGAATCTTCCTATCCTTTTCCGGTTGTACGTGTATGTTCTAATGAGGGTAGTATTGAATTTAATAGAATTGTACCCCCATTTTCATGACAGGAGAGGGGAAAACCATTTAGGAAAAATTACCCTAAGTATACCGAGCCGTGATCTCCCCGTCATTGGAAGGCCAGTATATTTGGAGAGTGATTCCCTAAACCATTCGACCACCGAAGCGGGTTAACCGTTACTACCGGTTAAATTTCTGATTTCTAAATATCTGTCTGTATCTCTCTAATGACTGGTGTTGAGTTGCAAAAGTATAACAGCTGTAAAAATTATAGAAACGACTTTGGCCCAGGGGGCTATTTGTTATGGAGCTGCTAATTGACTTGCTCCGGTGGCCCCCTCCTCCCCTCCGGACCATATACCAATATACTTGTGTGTGTGTGTGTGTGTGTGTGATGTAGAGGGTTGATCGAAGATTGCAGAGGGTGAGACCCTTCTATGTTCCAACAATTACGCTGTAACATTGTCAACATATCTCTTTCAAACCATCTACGCTTAAGGTCATTCGACAACAAACATTTTAGTGCACAGTTTAAAAAAAAAGTGTATAATTATAATCTATAAATAGTCATTCAATGATTTAAAATTATTACTGTTCACGAGTTATATAAAGTCAAACTTTCTATTAATGCTTTTTGTGTACCATTGTTAAAGTAAAGTAACTATTATTAATATTATTAGCACCGCGTCTTTCTACCCGTTCGGGTTATACTCACTTAATCTAATGTGTAATAGTAGGGTGATTGTGAGATGAAATGGAGGACCTACAGTTTGACGTGGAATCCGAACCACGGTAGAGGCCTGGCATTCCCCACATTCACAAGATGTCTTGTCAGAGGTGAGGGAAGGGTTTGTTAATCAGATAAATCTGTGCCAAGACCAAGGATTGAACCCCGGACCCCAGAACAGAAGTTCGGCATCTTGCTCCTTGACCACCAGGTCATCCACCCTCTCTCTACCAGTTCTAGTAAAAGTTTTGCTTGCGGCCTTGACTGATTACCGGTCAGCCAGCCTCCCAATTGCTTAAACAAACCAGTAGTTCTGCCAACTTGATGGCTGGAATCCACCAGTTTGTATAAAGTTAGCAACGTTATCTATTTTGAGAGCTGAAAGCAGAGCCTTAAGACGAAGATAGCCTTACTTAACCACTAAAATAGCTTGGCTATATAATCCATATTAATATTAGTTTGTCGTATACGCTTCGTTTACCCTAGAAGGTAGTAATCTTACACTGTTTGTTTTCACTATGGTCAATTTATAATAATAGTGCCATAGTGGATAACTTTAGAGGTGATATAAGGACCAGTTTCATAGTCAGTATTACCACGCCTCAAGTGCAGAGTTATACTATATTCTAAATTATACTTACCTAAACTCGATTGTAATGGGATAGTTTCGAATATTAAACTGGTCCATTCCATTCTAATTTAGGTAGGTGTATTTTTATTATTATTATTAGCACCGCGTCTTACTACCCGTTCGGGTTATACGCACTTACGCTAATGTGTAATGGTAGGGTAATTGTGAGATGAAATGGAGGACCTACAGTTTAACGTGGAATCCGAACCACGGTGGAGGCCTGGCATTCCCCACATTCACAAGATGTATTGTCAGAGGTGAAGGAAGGGTTTTGTAATCAGATAAATTTATGCCGGGACCGAGGATTGAACCCCGGCCGCCAGCATAGAAGTCTGACACCTTACCCCTAGACCGCCAGGTCTCCTTCTAGGTAGGTTTCACCCTGTATTTAATATAATACTGCTTTAAGGAGTGATAAGACTGACAATAAAACTAACCATAAGTTTTCAACGTAAACTGAGATCATAATGAGAAGAAATAAACATAAATAAATTATATCCTTCAATATTTTTATTTATTAACTGTCGGAGCTGGAAGTTTCTTTTCCAGGAAAAGTCAAAACTTAATTAATTTAAAAAAAAATAGAAATGGAAGTTTTTGAAGCTTCTTTCATCCCTAATACAAAACTACTTTAATATTTTTTTTTGTCCTGGTACCATACATTTTGTTAAATCAGTGACATGGCAATAGCTCCTAGCTTATTTCACTGGAAAACATTAATGACAGAAATAAAATTAAATTTTGAACTATAGTTGTCGACAAATTGTAAAGCTATAAGTGTGTGACGTGCAATTAAAAAAACAAGCTAAGAGTCCTCATTTTAACATAAATTAATAAATAGCTACTCAAACTCAACCAAATATACCTTTTAAAATGTAAAATAAATTGTTAGAAATACATTGTTAGTACTTTATCAAACTTCCTATTAAATTTAATGAGATATAATTATAACTAACATTTAACACCCCATTGCTGCTTATTTAATTTAATAAAATATTGTGAACTTATTTTTTTTTAAATTTAAATCATAAAAAAATTAATAATAATAATAATAATAATAAAGCTATCAGTTGCTCGTAAAATTTAAAAAAACAACCTTATTTTTGCTACAAAATACTGCCATGAAAATTTAAAAGTTCGTCACTTAGTTTTGGAAATAAAATATTTTTAGGTAAGTTTGTTTGGAGCTCATTAAAAACTTTTACATCTAAATAAGAAAAATAAATTTATAAACATAATTATGTGTGCTTTCAACATTGGACGATACGATAAATATAATTATTCTGTTAAATGTGTCTACTTACGTATTAATTAGAAGAGAATATTAATTTAAAAAAAATATAAACAATAAAAAACACAAATAAGACAATTAGCTTTATTGAAGAAGTTTAATTTTTAATAAATTTGCATAAATATTTTCGCTTCAATGAGCACTGTATACAATATTTAACTTACAGTTTGTTACAACTCTCCAAAACTTTCTAAATCCTGTATTCATGTTTCTCTCTTCAAATTATTTTAAATAAAAGTATCATGCCTTCTACAAATAACTTAGAAAGTTTTCAAAACACTGGTTTTCTTTAAACCAAGTATTTTAAAAAAAAAGTTATACGGTCAACAAAACTTTTAGCCCTGGGGAAGTCGACGAGACAAGGCACTCTTAGGTAAAACTTTGGATGGAAAAACAAAAAGTTTTAAATAAATATTTATCATCTAAAAGGCTTTCATGTGCTTTAATATTCAATGGCCTGCAGGGTTGGATCTACTGATAGTGTAAAGGACCTTTATTTTCGGTGGGATGGAGGGGGAAATATTTTCTACACCCCAATCCTGGTTTCTTGAAGTGTACAATGATTTAATAGTGTATTTTCATCACCACACCTTATTACCTGTTCAGGCTATATATATATATACTAATTACGCTAGTGAATTAGGTTTGAGGGACGGTAAATTTAATTTAGAGGAGGTGTACCCACATTTGCGTGGAAGGATATAGGAAAATCATTTTGGGAAAACTACCCTCAGTAAACACAACCAGGATTCGAGCCCCAATCCCCCTGTCATTGGTAGTTTAGTTTATTTTGAGAGTGACGCCTTACACCATTCAGCCATTGAAACAGGTAGTTCAATAGATATTTATAGTAATCTAGGATATAGTGTAAGTAGCTAATATTCTAGTTAGAATGAGATAATATATTATTTTTTTAAAACAGTACAACACAATCGAACATACTTGCTCATAATATATTATTATTATTATTAGCACCACGTCTTACTACCCGTTCGGGTTATATGCACTTACGCTAATGTGTAACGGTAGGGTGATTGTGAGATGAAATGGAGGACCTACAGTTTAACGTGGAATCCGAACCACGGTGGAGGTCTGGCATTTCACACATTCACAAGTTGTGAATAATACACGTCTTGTCAGAGGTGAAGGAAGGGTTTGGCAATCAGATAAATCTGTGCCGGGACCGAGGATTGAGCCCCGGACACTCAGCACAAAAGTCCGACACCTTACCCCTAGACCACCAGGTCACCCCTTATAATATAATGTACTAGCAAATTGACCCTTCTTCGCACGAGTTAGCCGTTTCAAAATAAATCTAATTAGGACGTTCAAAATCCGGCTGCCATCATTTTTATAGTTCCTTCGTATAAAATTCTTAGCTAGCTATGGCAATCACAAATCAGTTTGAATTTCACCAAATAACATAAATGAATTGATATACTTTGTAACAAAAGCATATAAGATATTAAGCATAATGATTTCCAGACGAGACCTATGGCCTCTAAGCTATGCCACCAGAATTTATTTAAATTGTTATTTTGCTGCTTTATAGGTGCTAGTGTATATTTCAATCCATAGTTATGGTTTTGAAATACTAAATCATTGCCTTTAACATAGCTTTAATTTTTGATGATTTTTAGACTTTTTTCATCTGCCCTTACAAAATAAAAGTTTTCCATCAATTCGAAAAGGCTTTTTATCTATAATTTTAGGAATATTAATAGTCCCCTTCCTTTTCCAGCAGCTAATTTTTTAATTAAAAATTTACCAGTTTTTTTTTTGTTATGTGGTTTGGTCAAAGCTAGAATTGGGATCCTCTCCCCCACCTGAATCTAGAAATGGTTAAAACTCTAAATGTAAACATATTCGAAGATATTTCAGAACTATACCATCACATATAGGTAAATGATAGGATATACCGGTAAATTCTAAGATTTACCAGTCTCCGGATTTTTACAGCAACATATACATATATATATATATATATAAAATATGAAACTATTATATGTATATATATTCATACATTATATTTTCAAAATAAAGTAGTAGTTAAAATTGTATAACGAGTATATCCAAATGAAACTAATTACTGAATATATCATGTTTCACTATGTATATTTGTAATTAATTAATCCGTACCTCTTTCCACTAATTAAATTTACACTGTGAACATAGCCATGAGAATGTAATTTAGTGAAACCTAGTGAAGTGTCCTGCGATCAGCGTGAATGCAGGGACGTCATTACCGTGGTATTCAAGAGTTCTGAAATAATCTACGACCGCTAGAGAGTTCACTAAAATTGTAGAAAAAAAAGTTGATGAAATGCAATATAAACAGCATCCAATGAATAACTCAAAATAATTGGATTTAGCAACAAAGTTTATTAAAGTTTCTAAACTGTAAATCTTTCACCTTATTTTAATCTGCAAGAATTTAAATAAACATTTAGATTCATAATATCATCAAATAGCTAACGAAACAATAATAAAAATATTAATTTATAATTATTTTCAGACACGTTACAAAATTGTTAAGAAAATTAATGAATAGTTATTTTATTTAGATATTATTAAACTAAGGCCACCACCTATTTGAATGGAAATGTCTTCACATTATATTGTTTATGAAAAGGATGTTATAAATTATAAAAACTATTGAAACAATTTCTATTGTCTTTAAATGTGGTGCTATGAGCCTATTTAAAATACATTTCTTTACTTGAGGAAAGATATACCTATTATTCTTACCATTTAAAGTAATCTTTAAACTGAGATATTTCGTGTTAGGCACCTTTTAAAAAGATCTATTTATACCTTTTATCACTTTATAAAAATTATACAATTTATAACGCAGGGAATTTAATTATTTAGGCACATGTTTATATATAAATTTTTTCTCCATTTTGTTATGAGACATTTATGTATATATTTTAGCACTGCATCTTACTACCTGATCAGTTTATTCGCATATCTACTAATTACACTAATAAACTATAGATGAGTAAGGTTGAATTTAAAGGAAGTCTATCCGCATTTGCTTGGAGGAAGAGTGGATAGCTTCTTTGGAAAATCCACCTTCAGTACACCCGACCCGGGATCGACCTACAATTGGCAGTCTAGTAAAATATGAGAATGACACCTTAGATCATGTGGCCTCAGAATCAACTCATATATATTTATTTTTAAAATAACAAACTAGTTATTAAATAATGAGGCATTTCTGATGTCTGAATCTCGTCTCTAAGCTCCACTGAATCATCCACTTAGAATACATTAAAAACCATTAAAACCAAACAAAAATTTTAACTTTTACTTTTTCTCGACTCCTTAGTGAGATAAGTATTGTGATAGTCACTAAAGTATAACTCGAGATTTTTATATACGTCGACTTTTCATGAGACATTGAAACAGAAAAAAAAATAGATTTCGCGATTCTGTCTGTCGTCCTAAAGCAAAAAAAATTTAACCGATCAGGCTAAAACTATTTCTAGAGTTCTCATAAGGTTTCCCAAAAGGGTTTTAGAAATTAGATATCCAACCCTAAAATTAAGACTGGTGGTCAAATGGTTAAATTGTGTGCCCAAGCATTATTTAATATTACAAATGAAATGGAAGTACTAATCATCCCATTGTAATGACTTTAAGGACACTTTACATTGGCAGACATTTCCATTTAGGATCATATCTCTTCAACTATTTGAAACATGAAATAACTTTTAATAAATTTATATTAGGCACTACAATTAGAAATTAAATATTTTTTATTCATAATATTTATTTATAAAACATAGTTTCTGAGCTATAAGCGAATAAATTCATTTTTTTCATGCATGCATGAGATATGTTTTGCAGGCTTACAATCTTTAGCTTTGTGTAGCAGGTTCACCATTTTGAGATTTGTGTTGCAGGTTCACCATTTTGAGCTTTGGTTTAGAAATCACTATCTTTAGCTTGAAATTGCAGGTTTACCATCTTGAGCTTTGTGTTGCAGGTTTACCCCCTTTCGTTTTATGTTGCAAGATCACCATATTAGGCTTCGTATTGCAGGCTCATCATCTTGAACTCCATGTTGCAGGCTCGCCATCTTGAACGTCGTCCTGGTGACTAAGCCGCACGACTTGCAGGAGCTCGTGAACTCAGAGTCCCGTGTGATGTTGCTCTACTCTACCAGAGAGGAAGCCATCCACATCCTTACAGCCGCAAGGGACCTCTTCAAGATCACCGGGGAGAACTACGTGTGGGTGGTCACTCAAAGCGTTATTGAGAACTTGCAGACCCCTTACCAGTTCCCTGTCGGCATGCTGGGTGAGACGTTTACCACATTCTGTTTAGATTTACGTAGTTTAATAAAGGATACATTTAATATAACATTTTATCTAAATACTAGGCCTTTTTTTGACAAAATCATTCCGGATTTCATGCAATGTCTCTTACCTGATGTTTTGATCTATTTTTGGATATTTTATCACTAAAGGTTGAGATATCTGTGTCAATCGCTTTGCCAGATTATCGGGATACGTGGCGTCTTTGATTTTCGCCATCTTTGATTTTTGAAGTTTTGGATTTTGCTTATAAAGACAGCATGCTCCATAGCGTCCATGCTAAGTCTAATCTTGCTAGGACTCAATTTTAAGTCTATTCTGCCATTTTTTTAATCTCCATCTTGAATATTTCTTATAAAGATAGTACTTTCTATAATTTCCATCCCAAATTTAAGTTCCCTAGGACTCAATTTGTAGTTCTCGTCAGCCATTGGGGATCCGCTATCTGGCATTTTTAAAGTTTCGGAACTTTGCCCATAACGTCCATACCAATTTTCAACTCTCCAGAGTATCTGTAAGGGGTATTAGAAGCATTTAAAGGCCATGAAGTCTCCATAATGATTTGATTTGTGTAGATAAGTATAATAAAGTTTATTAGCAATATACCAAATCATTTTTTTCAATTTGAAACAAATGCAAATTGAATTGAAGTCGAAGGGAATTTCAGAAATTAAAAAATAAGTTTAATGTTAAACAAACATAATTAAACACTTTTAGACCTTAAAAAGCATTTACAAAATATGTTATTACCAACATTATTGACATAATACATCCTAGGCTGAAAAATTAAGTTATTATTAAAACATGTACAATAATTATTCTATATATTTTTGATGTGAACATTTATGTATGAAAAACGCTGCACTTACTCTGAAAGGAAGCAAACTACCTTGCCATATTAGATTATGGTAATATATTATAAGCTATACCATAGTGGGACCATGCAAGATAAGCTTACTACCTTACAGGGTAAACGAAGTGTACATAACAGCACAAAATGTCAAAAACTGCCCACACATTGATATGTTAGCTGTTGTCATTTTTATTGGTGAAGCTTTTTAAGAGTGGGAAACCGATTTTTAATTCGAATCAAGGTCAAGGATGACGAATATTAGAGATAAATTTGAAGTTTTTGAAGCGTGGCACACCCCTAAAGTATATGCTACCCATGCATAATTATTTGTTAATGTATGTGCATATTTACACAAACATTAAATACACTTATAAAACTTAGTAATTTGTCCCGTTAATTTCTACCTCTTATGTTAGATTAAAAGTTACCAAAATAGTTATACATTCACCCACCTTGAAAATATAATTAGTCAGTTTGATAAGTGAAGTTAATTTTCGTAAATGACTTTAGTGGCAGAGCACATATCTACAAAGTGGATAAATATACCAGTTTTTTTTAGTGATCTTTCAAAGGAATTAAAAGGCCTGAGCTACTAACTTGAACAGATTATAATTAATCACGCCCTTTTTACGTGTAGCAGCTATAGGACTATATTTTTAGGAGATTATGCACTGAAAGTCTTTAAAATTTATTCTCTGAGCGTTCAAATAGAACATATTTTTTAAGACTTTTCGTTAGATTTGTAAGGAAAATAGTAATAATTAATGAATAGTGATAAGAAAGAATATAAAGTGAGAATCAACCTGTTGTTTAGTAAACTGGTTACTTAACCTAAGTCCTAGAATTGATAACCAAGTTTAATAATGTGATGCATTAAGTAACTAATTTACCTTACATCTGCTTAATTCTCACTTTATATTTTTTTCCTATCATTATTAAATAAATATCTGCTTCGGTGTCGTAGTTGGCTAATGCGCTAGTCGTGTTGATCTCAACCGCTGAGGATGGGGAAATCGAGGCTCGAATCTCGGTCCGTGTGAACTGGGGGTGGTTTTTCCTAAATGGCTTTCCACTCTCCCTCCACGCAAATGCGGGTTCACTTCCTCTAATTTAACCTTACAATTCCTAATTCATTAGAGTAATCAGTATTTAAAGCGTATAACCCGAACGGGTACTAAGACGTGGTGCTAAATAATAATAATGATATTAAATAAATAAATTATATGGTGCACCGCTCCTTTATATAAGTTATACTTATAGCTCGTAGGGTAAAACGAACATCACATTTCACCTATGGACAACATAGATAAAATTTTGTACACAATTATTATTATTATTATTATTAGGTGTTCTGTCTAACGGAAGGTCCAGTCCTTTTATCAGTGAACCTAGACAGCCAAAGCCCCCTGTCCTCTTCCTTCAGCTCCCAGAATTTTCTTTTTTCTTTCAAGTCATCTAATATTTTAACCTTCCTTCTTTCTAATCTCCTTCTTCCCTCAACCTTTCCTTCTATGGCGTTGTGTAGAAGACAGTTATTCCTAAGGATGTGTTCGCTACAGTTTGCTTTGCACTGAAGAATCGCATCCAAAATATTTATCTTCTCATCTTCTCTTCTTTGGAATTCTTAATGTGACACCCTGTATATCCACTTAATATTCTCAAGTCTTCTCCAGCACCACATTTCAAAGCTTTCCGAGTATTTATTTTCCATACTCCTAAGAGTCCAAGTTTCTGCTCCATACAGCGCGAATGTAGCATTTCATCTGTTTCTTCCTCAGTTCCAAACTCAACTTGCTGGTCAGCAGTAGCCTCTTCTTGTTAAAAGCTTCCTTGGCCATGGCAATCCTTAGTGCAATAAGCATCCTTTGTCGGCAAACTTCCCAGGTACTTGAACTTATCAAGACAACCTACAGAAATATATTATTTAGTTCCTTGCAATTTCTACTCTCCAGTTCCCAAATCTCTCTTTAAAAATATATTTACCTATAGCTTGGAAAATATTATTTCAAATAAAAGTATTTTCGTTTCAAAAGAGCTATAACTTTTTAATAATAAGCTATTTCGTATCTCAAATAGATAAATAGATATGATCAAAATGGTAAATTTCTGTTTATCTAAAAGTGCCCTCAAAGCCATTTTAGTGGGAAAATGAGATGCACCATTTGATTTTGTTATATTAAACAGTGTATTGGTATAACATTTAACCAAAATAGTTTAAGAATATTTTGAGAGAATCTGTTTTATTTATTTTCGCCGTGTAAGTAAGCTTCCCTTACTTTAGAGTCGTATGGATCATTTAAAAATATCCTCTAAGGAGCCCTATGAAAACCAAAGATATCAAGTTATAACCTGATCTGTAAAATGGTTTTGGCTCTAGTTGGAGGTACAGACAGACAGATACACATTGCAATAAACACTTTTTATAGTTTAAGTGGTCTTGAAAAGTTGATGTCCATCAAAATCTGCAGTTCACTTTTTTTTTATGACGGTTGCAATCATTTCTCTTTCCGAAGGTTAGAAGGAAAATAAAAGTGGTTTAACTAGCTATAAATAACTTAAAAATAAATTTCCTCACACTCCTTGGGTGTAAAAAGTATTTTGATGGTAAAAAAAAATCTAACTGACGTTTCATGACCCCTGAATCAAAAAAATATTTTTTGTAATGACTTACGTCTATCTTTATGCCTGTTTGTTAGTGGGACTAGAGCCAAAACTATTTGACCTATCTGGCTAAAACTTGATATCTAAAGACTCACGAGGTTCATTAGATCTAGTTTTATAAATATATATCCAAACCTAAAATTAAGGTTAGTTTATTTAACGATTAAAATAGAAAAAGTTTATTTTACAAATATGATCTAATGATTTTTATTAAATTTCGTATGTATGCATTGTTCAATATTAGAAACCAAATGACAATTCTTATTTATTCCATGAAAATTATTTTGAAATAATAAGCGAAAATTTCCAATTTTGATCCTATCTTTGCAACTCTTTGAAATAAAAATAGCTAATCACGGCAAAAATATGTTAGTATTAAAAATAGAAAACCTTACTCAAAAGATATATCTATAAAACCAATAGTTTCTGATATATTGGCAAATATTTTTTTAAATTTGATGTCTGGAAAATTAATTGTTAGGTTCTTTGGTGAACAGAGGTGTTATTTTATTCTCAATGTGTTTCCGTAACAAGGTATATTCTTTTGTTTATGTTCTTAAATGAAGTTTTTATGAAACAATGTTTATTATTTCGTTTCATATATCTTACGAGTTTTGAGTAAATATATCAATTTTTAGACATAAGAGAAATAAATCTGTGCGGTGCACCATACCATTTGTTTTAAGAGTTAATAATATATCATTTATTTAATGAGAGTGCTAGTTATTTTATTAATATGAAACTTTCATCTTACGTTAGTATTTGTTCTTACTTCAATTTATAATATAAAATTTAAATAAATACCTTTTGAATTTATCTTACTATACTTGAAGATACTAACCAGATAAAGATTTATTCTTCCTTCTCAAATCCGAATATATTGTCAATCTTTTTATCGATATTATTATTATTTATTAATAGGTGTTATAACACACGACAAGCCCATTAATTTTGTCAGTGAACTTAAGACACCGACAAAGCACCCTGACCTCTACCACCTCCTCTTTCAGCTCCCAGAATTTTCTTCTTTTAATCTTTAAGCAACCATAAATCAATTTCAAACACGAAAATAAAAATACTCCACTATCCGTAAACGGTAGTGTTGCCGGTTCCTATTTAATGATTAGCGTCTTAAGATGTGGCCCTTCTTAAAGTCTTCACGAATCTCGTCCATCACTCTCACTCTTGTCAGCCAAACTATCTCTCTCTCTCTCTCGTGTCGTTATCGTTACAGTCAACTGGAGCCTTTATTCTCGCCCAGATTTCTGGCATGAGTTGAACATGGACGTGCTAAGTATGACCTTTGCGTTGGAGGATACAGAGAAGAATATTTACTGAGGGGAGGGTTAATTTGGCTCAAACCCGCTTCGGCAATCAAACGGTCTAAGACAGGGGGGAAAAAATAGTTCGATAATAAGGGATACATTGACTATTAAAATACTAAAAGTACCATATTTAAAAAAAATGTACTGTCTTTATCTTGAGTTAAATAATTTTCAGATTTTTTATATCATTATTATTATTATTATTACAAAAATTAAAAGTATACAGCCTAAACAGGGTTATTAAGATCTCCAGATACAACACATATACAGTTTAAAGAGGGGGTCACAATATTAGTATTCCCACGTAATTATCTTTTAGTAAAGGCTGATTCACACATAGCTCTAAGCTAAGCTATGCTAAGTTTTTGTCAGTTTGGTTACACACTCATTGCTAGGCTAAGTTAAGATCACTCCATATTTCATTGTGGTTTCTTTCTGGTCTGCTCCAGGGAATTTAAATTATGGCATTCTCCAAAATGTCTTGTTTGAGGCCAGATGATAGCCTAATATTGAGAAAGAGGTGTTTTTGCTTTGAAGAAGTAGGATTGACGTGTTCAATTAACGGTTGAATTTGAACATAAAACACTTATTAATACAAAACCTAAATAAAATATTAATTAAATACACATAAACCAAACTGAAAACATCAACACGTCTTTGGTTATTCAAAAAAATCCAACACCACTTTTGTCCAACACGTAACCCAAGCTGTGCTATGAGCACGCGCAATGATGGATCAAGATGGAAGATGAAAAAAATGTCAGGCCAGCGATCGTATAACACATAGCGTGGCATGGCTTGGTTTAGCTTAGCTTTCTGTGTGAGCCAACACATTTAAATACATGGTCCATTATTTTTTCTAAAGAGTTAGCAGAGCAAATCTTACCTAATCATAGCTTAGCCTTCAATGTAAACCTGCCTTAAATTGTGACGCTATGAGACGGCAAAGCTGATGCTGTACGCACCTAAGGGGGTAGGCAACACATTCAGCAAGCCGGGCAAAAAACCCACCACTCGCGCCCATGACATACACGATGGTGCAAGCGCGGCATGGTGGCATTGCACGGTTGTCTGTCAACATGGAGGGACGTAACACGCTCCCTGAAATGGCAGACATGCATTGTGTGTACGGCGCCACTGGTGGCAACGCACTGACGACGGAACATATGGGGGGGGGGGGGGGANGGGGAGGAGAGATATACAAACAGACGCCGTCCTCCTTTGTTACTAGTCAGAATTTACACTCCACTCCACTTACTATGTGCTGAATATTTATGAGCTGCCCACCCCCAAACTTTGACGTCTCGTAGCACCACCATTTGACGCTGCTGACCACGGGTTCATTACTTGGGACTGTTTGTCTTGTCGCCCTCTACAAACGGTATAATTGTTTACCTGTAGATCTAAATAATCATGTTTAAAACAATAAAATTAACCTTATATATTTATAAAATTTAAAAAAAATCAATCTGCAGCAATTGTATTAATATCGGGATTTAAAACTTGTCATAAAATCACTTTCATTGTTTGCAAATATATTTTTTAATGCCGAGATATCCCGGGTGTTTGGTTTAATTTCATGTGAGGAAAAAACTGTTAACGATTTCATGTGCTGCCAAATATTGCACATATTTGTTTTAAAGATCAACAACTTTGGGCGGTTGATTGTCATCAAATAAATAGTACAAATTTTGTATAACAACCTCATATTCTTCAAATTATGCCAAATTCTTAACTGTCACATTCCAAAATTCTGTATTTCCTCGAATGGTCTATAAAAATAAGAATAGGCTCACGGTGCGTTAGGGTTCATCATAAGGTCCGTGGGCCCCACAAAATCAAGGACAGGGCCCCGTGAGCCATGATTTTGACGCAGTGGAGAGATTTGTGTTCGAATCCCGGTCAGTTATATTGAGGATGATTTTTCCGTAAATGGTTTTACAATCTCTCTACGGGTACATTTCCTCTAAATTTAACCTTAATCATCGCTAAAATAATGGCGTAATTAGTACAGATGATGTGTACATCTCAATCGGCTAATAAACCGCTGTACTAAGAAATAAAATTTGCTCAAAGGGAATCCAAATGGTCTTAATTTAAATATTTGGAAACTTCCTGTACAAATTCATTTGATAATGATTTTTAAACATATCCTCTTCCTTCTATTATAGTAGTATTTGGATAGAAAGGAACTTTTGAAAAGTCTATATTCCTTCCAGAGTCCTACTATACAAGGGGGTCATTGCAAAGATGGTTGCAGATTATTGCGCTAAAATGTGTTAACAATTTTTTATAAAAATAGTTTTTAGAGAATAACGCTTCATTCAACATTCTAGTAAAAGGTTTACTCATACAAAGTTATAAATTTATTATATATTTTGAGCTTTCTGTGTTTAATTTCAAGTAAAACGAATATATTTATCCCTTCAAAACAAGCGGAGAGTTTTAAAACCACCCCTCTACAGCTATATTTCTATTTGTTGCACCACCACTTCAGTATGAATTGATAGGCGACTTGGTGTTCTAAGGGTAAGGTGGCAGGCTTCGGTGTTGGGGGGTCCGGGGTTCAATCCTTGGTCCCGGCACGGATTTATCTGATTGCCAAACCCTTAATTCACCTCTGACGAGACGTTTATCAATCACATCTTGTGAATGTGAGGAATGCCAGGCCTCCGCCGTGGTTCGGATCCCACGTTAAACTGTAGGTCCTCCATTTCATCTCACAATCACCCTACCATTACACATTAGCGTTAGCGCGTATATCCCGAACGGGTAGTAAGAGGAAGTGATGATGATGATAATAATAATAATAATAATAATGCAATCATACAGAAATCAGGGTTTCAATGGTGACATAAGCAAATAATGTTTGTACAGAATATGAGCCACTGCGCACACATCAGAAAAGCTGGAAATTCTCTAGTAAAATCGGGTTCTCGTTGGATGCCCCGTTGGATGCTATTACTTTTTGCCATTATCTTGGACCCCAACCTTTAAAATGTGTATTTCTTTGTCAAATTAAGTTAATCTGTTTTATCGTAATTTCAATTAATGGAAATAAGCTTATCAACTTATATATTTGGTACAATTTTGGTAGAAAAAATGTCTTCCAGGACGTTCTTTTTTTCTCTCCCTAAATCTTACTATATCCATTCGTGAACACAATTTGAGTGCTACGCCGATACGAAAAAAATAAATATTTCTAACCGTTTAAGAAGTATCTGTTGATGAATTTAAACTCTCGTAATCGTTTTGTAATAAGAATATTGACGAAAGGACAGTCCAACGTCGGCACCAGCAACATTCAACATCGAAACAATAACATTAATTCCAAACTACAAGCACAGTGTGTTTAATTAATCACTGCAAGTAAGCTTGCTACCACACGTTTTAAAACAATTACGTTTGTAGCCCGAAAATACGCAATTACAGTTGATTATTCGGGTAATAGACCGTTGAGGGGTAATATACCCCCTTCTGGGAATTAAATACGGGATTATTATGTTTATCTCGAGAGGCTAAAGAGCTCGGGGCTCCTGAAGTTCCATGTCGTTACGATTTAGAACCTAGTGCGAAGGCTAGATTCCCTGAAATTAACTTAGCGATAGTTAACGGATATACATAGAAACCGTGGATGAAATCCACCTTGTAGATACGTAGGCAGGCATTAGCTGAGACGAAAGGGCTTCCCGGGTATCAACCCAAGTCCTACTTAATCTATTACAGGTTACTGACACGATGGCCTCACTTCTAACCTATCTCTTATTTTAAACATTGTTATCATCACTTTAGTCTATCAGCATCCAACACCACGGTATAGTGGTCAGTGTAGCTGGCTACGAATTTACGGGTCCAGGGTTCAATTCCCGGCTGGTAACTTGGGTATTTTTCCCTTAAGGGAAATTAGGCGTAAGCTAGGTTTAGAACTCATGTCAGCCCTCACCTCCACGTTCTGTTCCACCAGAGCGACGAATTGTCTACATACAGGCGACCGAACTGGATGTCATGTCTCTCTTGGTCAGAAACTCCTCACGTTTGAAAAAAAAAGTCTATACACTTATCATATACTCTATCTGTTACTTAATTCACTAATCTGGTGACCTAGTGGTAAAGGGTCTTACTTTTGTATTGAGAGTTTGGGGTTCAATCCTTGGTCCCGGCACAGATATAACAGACTGCCAAACCCTCCCTTCACCACTGACAAGACGTGTATTAATCACAACTTGTGAATGTGTGGAATGCCAGGCCTCCACCGTGGTTCGGATCTCACGTTAAACTATAGGTCCTTCATTTCATCTCACAATCACCCTACCATTACACATCGGCGTAAGTGCGTGTAGCCCGAACTGGTAGTAAGACGAAGTACTACTACTACTACTACTACTACTACTACTAATAATAATAATAATAATAATAATAATAATAATAATAATAATTCACTAATCTCAATTCTTCCCTTAACGACAATCCCTGAAAAGTTTCTTAGTAGGGGCACATTAAATCGAACTTTTCCGACCGTGGCCTATTTTTTTTTTGGTGGGGNAGGGGCACATTAAATCGAACTTTTCCGACCGTGGCCTATTTTTTTTTTTGGTGGGGAGTGGGGGTGGGGAGGTGGTCAGTAATATTACGACAGTCATTTAATATCCCAATGAACTTTATGAAGTAAACGGCTGTAAATCGTCTTGGCTCGTACCTGAGTGCATCTTTTGTGCTGTTGAAGACAAAAGTCATGAACTGAAAATAAATATCCTTGCTAGAAAAACACAACATTTTTCAAACTAGTATAAAAAAATATTGTAGAAATTTCTGATTCTAACATATTTATCCATTTATTGTCTATTCTTCACTGAAGGTCATAATTTCTATGGTTTTTACTATTAGTGAAATTATAATTTTCTAGAACATTGATTGTCAAATGTAAAAAAAACTCTTCTTTGAAATATTAAAATTTTTATTAGAGTTATTCATTACATTTCTCAATATTCAACAGGTTTTTGTTTTTAAATACTAATTGAAAAAGTATAAGATTTGGCCCATTGGTGCAGTTAAGTTTTTACCATCCCTGTTTTATACGCTTAAATTAGGACAAATCTTACCTACTTTAGGACAGTGAAAATAATCTCTTTAGGTTACGCCAGTTTCTAAAACCAAAAGTTTGGAAATGTTCCATACTAATTATCCTACCATACTTTCAATATAGTTTAGCTTCTTGCTATAGAATTTTCCCGATAATATGAAGTGGGTTGTCATAAAATATTGCTAAAGTAATCAAAGTTTGTTTAAAATTAACCTGTAAATGTTTCTCACAAACTAGATCCGCATTTGACCAATCACACCTTGACTTTGCTCTACATAATATATTTTCATGAGGAATGCATTTTAACGCACTTCGGTGGCCACATGATCTAATGCGTCACTTTCTCAATAGACCAGACGGCTGATGACGAGGAAATCGGGGTTGGAATCCCAGTTATATGTTTTGAGATTTTACTAAATAGTATTCCACTATAATAGCACGAAAATAAGGGTACATTTCCTCTATATTCATCCCTTACCCATACCGTAATTTGTACATGGTTATATAACTCGAAAGGGTAGTGAGATGCCATACTAAACACAATAATTATTTATTTTTGTTGATACCTGGCTAATGAGTATTCTACTGATTGATTAAAATAATTCACAGGGCCAGTTTAAACGATATAAGACTAGGATTTTGCTATAAAGGACCTTTTAGAAAATATATATGTGTCTGTCAACATTAATAACATTTTACTACATCATAAGTGTTTTATTATTTGCGCCATGTATTATTACCAATTTAAGTTGTACGCTATTTTTTAGTATAATTTGTAGATATTGATAATATCAATAAATAGTGATAAATAAATTTATACATACATTATACATTTATTCATACATTTAAGTAGATCTACTAACTTTCTAGAAGTCATATACGGTTATTTCTGTGAAAATGAGATTGCAACTATGCTTACCCTGGCAACACTCCAAGACACGCTATTGGGTCACACTATACATGGCTGAATGTCCTTATATGAGCCTTCATCCCAATAATTATAAAACATATTTTTTTAAAGTGTTTCTGGAGTTTTTATTTTCTGCCTTCAAACCACTTTCGTTTAATTTAAATATGTATGGTTTGATTCTATATTGGTAGTGAAATGGAATTCAGATAACATACATATGAAATACACCCCCCCAAGTAGAGCATTTCCATAACTCCATAGGTAATTTAAAATTTCCTCTAAGCAACGCCATAAAATTAGAGCCTGATCATTATTCTTACCTGATTGGTTGAAAAAAGACTTTAACAGTGTGGTGTCGTGGAATGTTACGAGGCTAAGCAGTGTTGGTTAAAACTATACCTATGATATGTTATCACATACTCAGTCTCTATTTGACCACTCATACATATGTAAAGTCTGTTCAGCGTAGGATTTTTTTTCTGAAAGGCTTTTTTCCCTACCAGAAGTATATTATATAGTAGGATATTGGTAGGAAAAAAGGCCTTTCAGAGAGTAATTCCTACCGTGAATGGAGTATAGATTCTGCTCTACATACCTGTATGGGGGACGTATTTTGGTTGATACCTCACCGATGAGTTTTCTACTGATTATTATTATTATTATTATTATTAGCACCGCGTCTTACTACCCGTTCGGGTTATACGCACTTACGCTAATGTGTAATGGTAGAGTGATTGTGAGATGAAATGGAGGACCTACAGTTTAACGTGGAATCCGAACCACGGTGGAGGCCTGGCATTCCCCACATTCACAAGATGTCTTGTCAGAGGTGAAGGAAGGGTTTGGTAATCAGATAAATCTGTGCCGGGACCGAGGATTGAACCCCGGCCGCCAGCATAGAAGTCTGACACCTTACCCCTAGACCACCAGTTCACCTACTTCTACTGATTAACGAGAACAATAATCACAGGTACAGTTTAAGGACTTTCTAAACTTATGAAGTCATTGCAGGTTAAGCTAGGATTTTTCCATGTTAAAGAATTTTGAGTTTTATTTAGAGAGTTTTAAAGTTAAAACAAAAACCATATATTCTTAAACATTATTCGAAAAATAGAATTGTTGTTTCGAAAATTAGTTGCTATAAAAATGGGACTTAGCTCGCCTTCACTTCCGTGGTACTTCAGGGGTTCAATATGCAAAATGTGCTGTTGATAGGATGGTTTTAATAATACGTATTTTTTTCATTTAGTTTGGTTTTTCTAGATAGATATTCACTCTCCCTCCACGCAAAATTATACGTAATTTCTCTAAATTCTACCTAAATCATCCCTTTTAATTAATAAAATACTCACATACTAGGTGGGCTTTGAAATAGGTAGAAAAAACCTATAAAACCTCTATCCATTATCAAGGGCCTGAAAATATAAATAGATTTATCATAAGAAGTAATTGGCTTCATCTGTGGGTACCTTAGATAAATATATCTTCTTAAAAAAGTTATTTAAAAATATATATATTTAAATGTAACATTTAGAAACAAAGCATATCTAGTTTGACCACTTCAAAAGACTGAACATTTTACCTCAGATAACGATTTCGCTTAAGGGTGTTTCCGTTAGATAGCCATTTCACGCCATGGCGTTTGTTCATCAGCTCTGAATCTTTTGTAGAGCTACATTGATCGTGGTGAAGAAGAACTGTGAATATCAATGAAACCCTGGGGATAATAGGAGGTCAAAGATCATACATCACTCTTAGAATGTAGCCTATATACACAAAGAACAATCTAACATATAGGTTTAAATCAATACTAGTAGTGATAGCTTAAAAACTAGTTTCATTTATCTCCAATAGAAAGCACTAGTGTGATGGTTCGACCTAGGAGTGAAGTGGGTTTCAATATATTATTACCCGCCTCGGTGGCGTAGTTGGCTAACGCGCTTGTCGTGTTGGGCTCGACTGCTGAGGACGGGGAGATCGAGGTTCGAATCTCGGTCGGGTGAACTGAGGAGGGTTTTTCCTAAATGGTTTTCCACTCTCCCTCCACGCAAATGCGGGTTCACTTCCTCTAATTCAACCTTCCCAATTCCTAATCCATTAGAGTAATTAGTACTTAAAAAGTATAACCCTAACGGGTAGTAAGACGCGGTGATAATATTATTATTATTATTAGTACCTTGTCTTACTACCCGTTCGGGCTGTACGCACTTACGCTAATGTGTAATGGTAGGGTGACTGTGAGATGAAATGGAGGACCTACAGTTTAACGTGGGATCCGAACCACGGTAAAGGCTTGGCATTCCCCACATTCACAAGTTGTGATTAATACATGTCCTGTCAGAGGTGAAGGAAGGGTTTGGCAATCAGATAAACCTGTGCCGGGACCGAGGATTGAAGCCCGGACCCCAGAACAGAAGTCCGACACCTTACCCCTAGACCACCAGGTCACCCACATTGTATTCCATCCATCCTTTACTTCAAGTATGGAAAGGAAGAGGAAAGAATAAAAAGAGAAGCTTAGTGGCCATCAAAGAAACATTGTTCGTGTTGGAAAACACTAGCGACACTGCCGGGGATATATTTATTATTAATACAAAAATAGTAGTTTTATTCGCTGGGCTAGCGACTTCTTAGTGTTTCGTTAAACGTATTAACGTTTTGATTTAATCCCTTCTTGTCCTCACACCATCAATCGACCTATTAACCGTTTCACCCCATTTCAGACGTATACGCTTCTGCTTTGTGAACTCACTAATAGGTTTCTCATAGAAATGTCTTCTATTTCCCGTGAAGACTAAAGTGTTTATTTGGAAGACTTCGGTTTTAAATGAAAACGGCTGGGCTGAAAAGAAGTATCCTATTAATGGTTTCACGCAATTATGAGATTTTTTTCCATCTTTATCTTTATATACACTTTTTTACTTCTACCGCAATTATTCATGTTTATGTTGTTACAGGAATTTAACATATAGTTGTACCACCTAATGAAAAAACGTATATTATAGTTATATAAATATATTACATCTTTTGAAAATATTCATACGCCAATTTACATGTTTTTTAAAATCTTTGGTATATAAAAACAAATTTCTGCCAAAATCTATAACATTTCACCACTATATTAGAAATATTTTATAAGTATTGTTATTATAAATGAAAATTGACAATTGTAATTCACATTGCTTTACGTATTAATGTATCAAAATGGTTTTTGTAACGTTTATATCTGTCCTACCTTTCTAAAATCAGATTTGAATTACATTTAATTCAGCTATTATTTATTATAAAATAAACATAGTAATCAATCATTCTGTACACTCAAAACTTCTGAACTATCTTTTGAAGGATTTTATCTATCGCTACCAAAATACTATTAAGATACTAAAAACTTAGACCACCTGGGCATACATACATAGTAAGCCCTAAAAATACTTGTCATAGGTTTTTAATCTACATCAGATATAATCATCAACAATTTATATGTCCTATTACCACTGAGGAATTTTAGTAAAAATAGGTGACCTGGAGGTCTAGGGGTAAGGTGTCAGACTTCTGTGCTGGCGGCTGGGGTTCAATCCTCGGTCCCGGCACAGATTTATCTGATTACCAAACCCTTCCTTCACCTCTGACAAGACATCTTGTGAATGTGGGGAATGCCAGGCCTCCACCGTGGTTCGGATTCCACGTTAAACTGTAGGTCCTCCATATCATCTCACAGTCACCCTACCATTACACATTAGCGTAAGTGCGTATAAGCCGAACGGGTAGTAAGACGTGGTGTTAATAATAATAGTAAGAATAAAATTACTATAACCTTCTTTTTATTTTGTGAATTTGTTCTGAGACAGGTATCAAATGGACGTCTTCCAGTAATCCTTGGTTCTGAGCGTTTTCTTTCATCCTCTAGTAGCTTCAACCTTTATTGATATTTGTTAGTATTCCAAACCAATCTCCTTCCTCTTTTACTCTCCCTCAATGATCCTCTCTATTAAACTATTTATACCTAATGTGTGGCGCGAACAAGAAGTCTTCTTTTTCTTTTTTTTATCATCCCCATCAGACCTATACTGATTTATTTATCCTAAAAATCCCCAGTGGTAGTAAACCAACTTTTAAACCTTGAAACTGATGCCTAGGTCTTATCGGTTACGAAAAGACGGAACAATCCGCTACGGTGGCCGCATGGTCTAAGGCGCTACTCTCGCGGTAGACTAGATTGCCGATGATGGGGAGATCACGGTTCTAATCTTTGTCGGTTGTACTGAGGGTGATTTTTACAACAAAATGGTTTTACACTCTCTATCTATGAAAAATGGGGATACGCTTTCTATAAATATAATTTTTCTAATTTCTAAAACCATTAGCGTAAATAGTATATAAGTGTATAACCCGAACGGGTAGTAAGACGCAATGCTAAATAAAAGATACTTTATAAAATCCAAACTCCAATTCACAAATAACGGTGGACATTTTTAACGGAGTTGGGTTAATATTGAGGCTAATCAAATATTTTTAGGTCAATATATCGACTCTTTGAAAATAGTGTGTGTATCGCGTCTAACTAACCGTTCACACTCTTTCTCACATTAACACCAATGGGCCAGGGATGAGGAAGGAATAATTCAGAGGAAGTAAACCTACATTTTCTAGGAGGGAAACTGAGAAACCATTTATTTAAAAAAAACACTCCAGGACACCTATATCACCTTCATAGCGAACCAGTCTATCGAGAGAGTGTCTCTTTAGACCACGATGCCAACAAAGCTGGTAGTTCGATATAGATATACTGACAATGTATGTGGTTTAACTCTCGAGGATTGACCATCGTTACAAAACAATCAAAACCATATCTAATATTATTTATTTACATACTACTATAATATTTGTCGTTTTACCTGTATCTTTTCTCGATAAGTTCCTTTAAATAATAGAAAGGAATGTTCTTTGATATTGGTACGTTGATAAATACTAAATCCTGACCTCAAACACAAACAACAATCATGTAAAAAGTTTAAATCGTATTATTTTAATTTACCAACAAAATAGAATGCTTTCCACTGAATATATATTTGATTCCCCTTGAATATTTGACATAAATTAATATACACCATGTTTATCTTATCATTATACTAATATACATATTTTAATTGAATACGGTAAAAAGTGACCTGGTGGTATGGTGCTAAGATGTTGGACTTCTGTGCAGGGGTTACGGGGTTCAATCCTCGGTCCCGGCACAGATTTATCTGATTGCCAAACCCTTCCTTCACCTCTGACAAGACGTGTATTAACCACAACTTGTGTATGACTAGAATGCCAGGCCTCCAGTATGGTTCGGATCCCACGTTAAACTGTAGGTCCTCCTTTTCATCTCACAATCACCCTACCATTACACATTAGAGTAAGTACGTACTAGAACGGGTAGTAAGACGCGGTGCTGATAATAATAATAATAATAATACGGTAAAAGTGTATAACACAATTTCCATTGTACATAAATACTCGCCCAATGGCTATTCGGCTCTCCTAACACTCAATACTAGCCTTTTCCCAACATCTTGGTTTACATTCTATCCGTCTTTTGTTTCTAGGGGTGCACTTCGATACAAGCAGTGCCTCCCTGCTGAATGAGATCACCACGGCCATCAAGGTGTACGCCTACGGGGTTGAAGACTTCGTCACGGACCCCCAGAATTCGAACCTATCACTTAATACCCAGCTATCATGCGAGGGTTTGGGAGATTCCAGGTGGAAGACCGGGGACAGATTCTTCAAGTGAGTCAAAACCAACATTTGGCAAATTTGTTGACCATATGAGATGAAACTTGGATAAGGAAAGTTATTAGATTTACAAAAAGGGCTGAATCAATATTAATCAAGAAATTTTATTTATTAAAGAATGGTTAAAACGAATATAGAATGAATGAAGAGACACAGCTAAATTTACATGAAATATTTTTTTTACAGGAGAAACCACTAACAATATTTCTATATAAACATTTTAATTGTGTTTCATGTTATTTTAGGTGTGTCACTTTATTCTTTATGTATTCTGTTTAACATTTTTTTAAATTCATATTAATTTATTAATTAATATTGTTTCAGACATTTTGTAATTTAATAAATATTAAATTTAACTCTTTCTTATAATAGTATTATATTCTATATATTAATGAATTGAAGAATGTATGTGTCTGTCATGAGAAATGTGCAATATTTACCGCATTTAGAGGTCTGAAATTTAAAAATTAGTAGCCACTGTGCACGATCATGTATACCTTGACACAGGAATTTTAAAATTTTGACTCGATTTTTTTTAAATTAATTAAAAATCGGTTGGAATAAATAAAATGAAGGATTTTTTGTCCGTCTGTTTGTCTGTCTGTCTGAAGCTAAGAGAAGAGTGGTCCGGGGTATCCACGCAATGCATTGCATAGCTACCCCAGTTAAATCCGGGTACTTCTGCTAGTCTCAAATAAAATAACGCATTGTTTTTTAGAGAATGTTTTCTAAATAACATTTTGATGGTTCGTTGCCCCCTGGATTGTGTTCTTCCCATATAATCAAGATAGCCAAAACCCTGATTTTGGTAGGAAGCTTGTTGACCCACTTCAGTTACCGAATGGTGTAATAAGTCATTCTCGATCTGATGAGGACAAATAGATCGGGTTTGAGTCCTGGTTGGGTTTACTAAGGGTGGCTTTTCTTAAATTGTTACTCACTATTTTTTAAGGCAGATGTGGGTAGTTCACCTATAAAATGCCTCTTTATACCTAACCCTTTAAAGTGATTACTATACATGTGTATGGCCTGAACAGGTAGTAAGACATGGTGATAAAAGAAAAAAAGGGGGGGGGGAGCCTGTTCTGAAAGACCTTCTATCCTATCAAGATAATAATATAAAGCAGGATAATGGTTCAAAATAAGGCCTTCCAGAATGGTTTTCTTACCCAAATCATGGTGTGTATACCCTTATCACTACGACTCTTAAGTGTATTCCAAGAGGAGTGTGCTCCATTCTTACCAAGCGCACTTTCTCTTATGTACAGTAAGTCGATAAAATAAGTTCAACTGCAGAAATGTATGTTGAAACCTAAATAAAAATGTACATTTTCTTATCAAGATGATTGAGATCTACAAATATTCAAAAGTGTGCATCGATAGAACTTCATCTTGAAGTAAAAAAAAAAAACACATAAAGAAGTTTGTCCAGTGCGATTGTCTATTTGTTTGTATGGTATATTTATGTATGGGGACACTTTACAGTAGGCATGTCCGACCAGCGGTTCCCCAAGTACGTTCTGTGTGGACCCCCATCATATATTGAAATAGGTCTATTTAAAATTCCAAAAATAACCAATAAGTCTGGCTCATGGAGCCGACCTAATCGCTCCATGTAATTTTCAGAACCATAAAAATAGTGCTACTTGTGTAATGTATGTATGGATATGGGTGGAGATATATATATATATATATATATATATATATGTAATATATTTGAGAATAAGTCATTAAAAAACTCGTGTATGCCCCCTGGTCAAATCGCCTAGAACTTAAGCCACCCCCAATCGAAAAAAGGTTGGCCATTCCTGCTCTACAATCTGCAAATTACAACAAATGGAGCCCATTGATTTTATATTTGCTTCGTCTATTATTATTATTATTATAGATTTTTTCATTATTCAAGGTATTTTACGTGCATTTTCTGAACCGAAAGATTATATCAGCACACGATTTTGAAACTAACATAATACAAAACAGACACAACAGCCAGTTCCCGGCAGTTAATTTATCACTATAAAAGTAAAGCCCACATTTCACCAATGATATATTTTTAGGCCATGCTGAGAATCGAACCCGGGAACTTAAGCTAAGTAGACAGACCTGATACTGACTGAACTTAAGTGTAAGACATAACAGAACCCTAATAAAATCCTTCTCCCTAGTATAGTATGAAATAAGAATTTTTTCGACAAATGCGGTTCTAGAAAAAGTGTACGCTTTAGATTTTGCCAAATATTATATTTCATTACCCGCTTCGGGGGCGTATTTAGCTAACGCGCTACTTTCATGAGCTAGACTGCCGAGGACGGGGAGATCGAGGTTCGAATTTTGGTCGAGTGACCTGGGGGCGGTTTTTAATAAATGTTTTTCCACACACACACACTCTTTTTCTCTCCACGCAAATGTGGGCTCACTTTATCCAAATTCAACCTTCCCAATTCCTAACCTATTAGCATAATTATTACTTAAGCGTTTAACTTGAACGGGTAATAAGACGCGGTGCTAAATAAAATAAAAGTTATATTTTATTAATATCCGTCTGGGGTTGTCTACAAACTTAGTCTAAGAGAGTAGAGTGTGGAAGGTAGAATTTTAGAGGAAATGTATCCTAATTTGTGTAGAGAGGAAACTCATTTATAAAACACTACCCTTAGTAAACCCGACCAAGATACTAACACCGATCACCAGCAGACCAGACGATATGACCTTGACATTTAGATCATGTGTTCAGCGATACGAACCAGACTCTTATATTCTCAAAATTTGTGTTAAGTGTACGGCAACAAGGTATTGTATGGAAACTTGGGAAATATCGGTCGATGTTTTTACACATCACGTGATTTTAATCATGGACAAAGATCAGTCTAGTGTCAGTCTTCTTCCCACTTTGGTTCGTCTCCGCTGTTATGATTAAAACTACAAGCTATACCAGGATTTTCTCAAGAATAGACATTTGGATCACGTTTAAGAAAGTACAAACATATTTGTAGCGGTAAATAACGATAGTAATTTACTGGATTATTAGGATATTGAAAACCTCTTAAAACAAAGGTATGGCTGCATATCACATGACTTTAATCATGAAAACGTGATTATATTTTTAGCATCACCTCTTAGGTTTACTACCCGCTCGGGATATAAGCATATGTAGGCCTACTAATTAAGCCAATGTCTTAGGGATAAGAAAGGTAGAATTTAGAGTAAGTGTACCCATATTTTCGGTGAGGGAAGTTGTAAATATATTAAGGAAAAATCACTCACAGCACACTAAACTGGGATTTGAGCCCCGATCCACTGTCGTCGTAAACCATTCGTCCACCAACGAGGGTAATACATTATATTAACTTAGTAAAATATTTTTTATCAGATAAATTCATTAATAAAAATATTGGATGTATTGGGAGACGCTCTCTTATTAAAAAAAAAGGTGTACCAATAGTTCAAAACTAAAAATAGCTAGTAAAAACAAGTAAAATTTGTTTTTGTTTGATTTATCGATATCCAGTGACAACTTCATACTTAATTCATCTTCACTAACTTTCTCCACACTTTCCTATGTTTGCATAATTACTTCACTTCAACATCATCCATACACCAGGTAATACATTATATTTTATTCTTAAAACTCTCTTTTTCATACATTCATCTACATCATGTAAAACGTGGTTAAATTTTGTTTGAAAAATATAAACTTTAAAGTGTTTTAAGAATAAAAGAGCATGTATGACTCGGTGTATAAATGTTGTTGGAGCGAAGAAAGTATTCAAACATAGAGAAGTGTGGAGAAAGTTAGTGAGGATTGACTAAACAAGGATTTACCCGCTTCGGTGGCCGCGTGCTCTAACGCGCTACTCTCGTGATATACAAGACTGCTGAATACGGGGAGATAAGGATTCAATCCCAGTCGGGTGCACTGAGGGTGGTTTTCCTATAAATGGGTTTTCACCCTCCCTTAACGCAAATGTGGGTGCATTTACTCTAAATCAAACCTTCTTAATCCTTAACCCATTAGTTCAATTAGTACTCGGGTGTATATCCCGAACGTATAGTAGGATGCGTCTCTAAAAAAAAAAGTAAGGAGTTATTTTTTGGGTTATATGAATAGTTTCTTGCCTACCTAGTAAGGAAATGGCGTGATTAGGTATGTTTGTACAGTAAATATGTAATGAAAAAAGTCGTTTGTCCGTTGTTATCAATATGACTGAACAGCGAATACTTTCAAAACCTAATTGGTGGGACAATGGACTTAATTTCAGACTCATATAATCTGGTTTACAGATCACGAGGTGGTCAGCATTTGAATCACGTCATTCTGAATTTATGTTTTTAATAATAAAAAAAAAGATTTCCCATTCTCACTATTACAAATGCGGGCGCATAAAATTACTTTAACTTTTATTTGCTTCGTCCCTGCCCCATCAGCGTAGTTAAAATACATAGCCCGGAAGCGTAGTTAAGATGCGTCAAAAAATAATATATTAAACTGTTATTTTTAATTCTTGATTGATTTAATTTTTTTATCGATATCTAACAGTTAACGAAAGTTTTTAAAGTTTTAATTATTATAATGACTAGATATATTATAAATGGGCCCATATTTAAAGGAGGAGGTTTACAAGGGTTAAGTCTCCAGGGCCTCAACAAATCTGCGATCATTCAAAACTTATTTATTAATATTTATGAATAAATAAAATTAGTTTTACTTTGAAAGTTTTGAGATTATTTTCTGTTATTACTAAAAAATAAATTTAATTCATTGTGATGACAATAGTTCTTTATTTTAATAATATCTTTAGTATTAAACTTTTATCAATTAATTTTTAAAATAAAAGAATTATAATGTTGTATGTTTGGGGGGGGGG